>CAUVYK010000296.1:0-104745 GCA_963556175.1 Tipula confusa
AATGTGTTTGTGAATCCGAATCTTTTACAATATCAAATATTTCGATGATGTTTGGATGACTCAAACTTTTCAATATCTTCACTTCTCTATTAATTTTTGACATTTTAATTGGTTTCAAGACTTTTATGATCACTCTTTTTGTTTTCTTTTTAGGTTTTAACCCTTTTTCTTCTTCATTAGAAATAAAAATTCCTTCAAATACTTCGCTGTATTTTCCTTTGGCTACTCTCTTAGTTATTCTATAATTCTCGATTTGGCCTATCTCTAAAGAATAATTGTTATAATCTGAATATTCTTGTGATTGAAGTAAGTTGAAATCTGAATTTTCTCTTGCTACTGATATCTTTACCATTGGAGTTTTAATTTTTTAAAAATAAAAAGTCATTTAATGCATTAAAATTAAAAAAGGGTACAGTCAGACTCGAACCAACGACCTGTTGATCTGCAATCAACTGCTCTAACCACTGAGCTATGCACCCTAAAAAATAAATAATTTTATTCTATTATAATAATTAATTTTTATTGTATTATAATAATTATTTTTTATTGTATTATAATAATTATTTTTATTGTATTATAATAATTATTTTTTATTGTATTATAATAATTATTTTTTATTGTATTTTAATAATTATTTTTTATTGTATTAGAATAAAAAATAAAAATTAATTATGAATACTTTATTAGAGGTCTTTAAAAATGAATTAAAAAAATCTTACAACCAGAACAATAGATTTATAAAGAATATAGAAAGAATAAAACATGAAAACACACCAATTTTATTTATTAGTATCCCATTTTACAAAGGTTTGAAAATATTAACAAAATCTTTTGATACATTATTCAAACAACTCACTCTCCCAATCATTGATAAAATAGACAATTATCATAACTATCTTCCCGAAAGATTTGTGAAAGACCGTTCATTTACAAACAAACTTAAAGTCCCACAATTTTATGGTGGTAGTGGTAATAAAAATCATCCTAAACAGAACATAGATTTCAAGGATCTAGAACTTACTATTCAGAAAATAGAAAATGATTATCTTCCGGGGCTTTTAAACTGTATTTCTAATCCAAGAAAGTTGCCGGAATTAATTGAACACAAATTAACGAAATTGAGAACCGAGATTTTAGAGAAATTAGATTTCCTTAACCCGGTTTTAATAAATGTCTCTTGTTATGATGTAAGGAATTGTGATACAACAATAAAGGATAATGAATTGGTTGTGGAAAGTGAATGTCAGTTTGAGGTGTCTTATTATAAAATGGATATAACAAGGAAACAGAAAAGGTTCTTTAATTATAAAGTGGTTTTAAGGTTTGAGATAGAAAAGAATTCCCTCAATCTTTGTGATATTTCATTTTCGCCTTTTAATTGGTGAATTGTAATGACTTTTTATAAGAAAAATGTTTTCATTTATTTCGTCACTGAGAAATTTCTCAAAGCCGTACAAGAATAAAATCTTTATATCATTTATTTACTCCTTAATTGATATTTCTACTTGTTCTGGGATATTTAATTCATTTTTAGCTTTCTCTTCCATAATATTCACCGCCTCCCGTTTTACCTGTTCCTTCAATTCTTCGTCATGCTTTCTGCACAGCTCGTTATTTTCCACACACTTCTTTTTAAATGCTTCATAAAAGATTTCTTCTGTTTGAAAAACCAAATCATCAAGAAAGTTGTGGATCAACAACTTTCTAAGCTCTAACAAATCGCTCAAATCTTCATTTTCTACATTGACGAACCCCCATTTATATTTCCTACCTCTAATAATTTCACCTTTGTGTTCATAAACATTCTCACTCGCTATTGTCGTCAGAGGATATTTGTTTACTAATTTCTGTAAATCTTCTGTTAACTCACCATCGTTTTCGTTTAATCCTGGCCAATAGATCCTTATCTCCTTCGTCTTCAATAGAGCTAACATCTTTCCTTTGAAAAGTATTAATTCCTCGGTAGTAAACGTGTCCGCTTTCGGTATAATCGGTATTAAATTACATCTTCTTGAAACTTTTTTTAACATCTCAATCTCTATCTCTTTTATTTCATCTGATGGTAATAGATACAAACAAGCATGTATTCTAGCATCCTCGTACCTTGTTTTCAATCCTCTTTCATCAAAAAAGTATTCTAGGTTCTTTTTATAAATGTAATCTAACACTTTTTCTGGATCTTCTTGATGAAATGTTGTTATAACAACATTTAGTTTAATATTGTTCTCTATTATCTCATTCTTACTGATAGATATATCGTTACATCTATCCCTTTCGAGTAATGGTGCAGAGAATAAAGAGTTTATAAGGGTTGTTGTGCCCAATCCTCTACGACCAACTACTAATAAATTCAAAGTAAAACCTTCTAAAATGGATTTCTTTCTAAATTGGTTTGGTACGAAAGAGAAACCGATAGGTTGATCAGGTTCTAAGATTATAGGAGGGTGTTTGTAGAATTCGAGTGGTTTCATTGTTGTTGTGTCTACGGTGTTTATATAATTTACTTGAAACATATTTGTTTTGTGTTGTTTTGGACTATTAATAATTGTATTACTGATAGGTGGAAGTATAATTAGTTCATTCATTAATCATCAAACTATCAGTAATACAACTATCAGTAATACAACTATCAGTAGTACAACTATTAGGAGTACAACTATCAGTAATACAACTATCAGTAATACAACTATCAGTAGTACAACTATCAGTAATACAACTATTAGGAGTATAATTAAATAAAAATACACTTCATGGGGACACGTAAAAAACCACCAGATATAAAAAGTACCTAAAAAGCCTTGATCAGCCATAGATATTTTATTAGTGTGAAGTAAGAATCCAAAAACAGACAATCTTTATTAAAAAACTCACTGAGAACAAGAAATTAAACACTAAAAATACAAGATAGTCTTTTTAAACAGGGAAGTTTTGCATGCCCTAACAATCATTCCTAATAGGAAACAAAAAGAAATCCTAAAAGTCTTTGATGTGCGGAAAATCCCCCCAAAAAAAAATATTAAAAAAATACATACAATTTCATAATTAACACAAACAACATTTCCTCTCTCTTTCCCTTAGAATTATTTTATAAAAAATATGTTTCTATTAATTTCTAACATTCATTTCCTCTTCTTGATTGTCAATTTAATGGTGTTGTTAAAACTTTTAACATATGCACACCGGTTCAAACAATTTGAGAATAACACGATACAAATAATTGATTTCCTTCGCAGTAAGACTTCCGATCATCACTATGAATTGTTGATCCAGGAAGTATGACGGTTTTGCATCAGTAGCTCTGTTTTTTCCCATTTTACAGTACGCTATACTTGGCTTTGAAGACACTGCAAAACATCTAAAGTTTGATACCAGACGACCACAATGTGATTTTACCGAAAACTTAACTATGGCTTCATCCAAGTCCACAAAAGTTCTCCTATTTTTACCAGATTTAATTCAAAATATATTCCTATTATGGCGTCAAATATTTTTTTTATAGGACAAAGAGATTTACTGCTAATTTAATTATTGCTGTAAATCTGCCAACCATAATAATACACTTGGATTGAAACCTTAAATTCTTCTAAGACAGGTACTCAATATTGGTTGGTAATGTGTACATTTATTGTTGCAACATCTCGAAATAATACCACATTTGAATCCACCTAAGCGTCAAATGTATGTAGACCTCGCAATATCGAAAGTCAATTTAACCCCGAAATATGCCCTTTTCAAAGGAAAATTAAAGAGTTCCTCTTGCATCTCTTTTCCAAAAAAATGAAAGAGATGCAGAAACTTTTAGATGAACACCATTGAAGGGAATTTGTGGTATGATCCAAAGGCTTTAATACTAAAAGATATTTTATAATGATTAAACAATGATTAAGAGGCTTTAATAATAATCAATAGGCTTTAACAATGATTAAGAGGTTTTAAATACACACACCATTAATACTAAAAGGCTTTTATACTAAAAGATCTTTTATAATGATTAAGAGGCTTTAATATTAAAAGATCTTTTTAATGATCAACAACCCTTTAAAATACAAACAACAAATAATTTATTAAACACTGTTAATCATTTTCCAAGCTTGTTCCAAATCCTCCGGCATAAAAAACTTACTCACAGTCTCCAAATGATCCGAAATACTTTTAATTGCTTTTAGTTCATTCTCATTCGCACAGAAATCCAAAACAAACCCCTTCCTCCCAAACCTTCCTGATCTACCAACCCTATGAATATAAGTTCTTAATTCAGGTTTCTCTTGATAAATCGGTAGATCATAATTGATAATTGCATTAACTAGAGGGATGTCCATCCCTCTACTAAAAATATCAGTAGATATCAATATTTTGGTTTTGCCTTCTGAGAAATCGTTCAAGTATTTCGACCTCAATTCATTATCCATGTCTCCATGCATGAAAGACACTTTATATAAATCTTCTTCAAATTTCTTCTTCAATTCTTCTACCTTCGATATCCTAGCAACGAAAATTATGCACTGAGACATTGGTAAAAGGTCAAATAACTTGAATAAGAAAATATCCTTTTGTTCTTCAACTATCGCTGTATGAAATAATTTGATTTCTTCTGGTTTCTTATTCTTATCTTCATAAATTGTTTGTAATTCTTTCTTGAAATAATTCGGCGGATTCTTTAAGAAAAACTCTTTGACTGTGTAAGGAATTTTGAATTCTGTTTCACTTTTAAAGGTTCTTAAAAAGTTGTCTGTCTCTATTTTCTGGATTGTTTCTTTTATTTTAAAGCTGTAGGTGGCAGAGAAATAAAGTCGTTGAGCATTCGGAATATATTTTAGAATTGTTAAAGTGTCCTTTCCTAATTTTTCTGGAGTTAGTGTTACGTCTGCTTCGTCTATTACAATAAATTTTATGTTCATGAACTTGTCGATTAAATTTATTAGTGTCCCTGGGCAACCTACATAAATTTCTGCACTACTTCCCAGGAAATCGTCTTTGGTTACTAAATTTTTTACGTTTATTTTCATGTTCGTACCGAAAAATGCCATTTCTGATGCAATTTGACTACTTAATACTTTTGTTGGTGAAATAACTAAACATTGTGGTGTTCTGTCTGTAATAATCTTTGGTAAAATACCTACGGTGAATGCGATCGTCTTTCCTGATCCACTCTTAGATTGTACAGCTATTGGAAACCCTTCGTTAATTAAAGGAATGCAAGTTTTCTGAATAAAACTTGCATAGTCAATCTTTCTTTCACATAATTTGGTTAAAAGAGCTATTGGTAGTTGCATAGATGTAAATGAGTCAGTTTTCAAGTATTGACCTCTGATTGAATTCATTATATCTATTCCCGTTTCGGATATGTCTGTTGTGTCTAGTTTTAAAGATGTTAACAATTCTTTGGCTGCGTCTATTGAATTTAATTGCATGGTTTAGAAAATAATTTTTATTTAATTATAATTATAATTCCATTAATTTTATTTAATTATAATTATAATTCCATTAATTTAATTTAATTTAATTTTAATTATAATTCCATTAATTTTAATTTTATTTAATTTTAATTATAATTTTAATTTTAATTTTATTTAATTTATAATTTTAATTTATAATTCAATTCAATTAAAATTAATTACAGTTACAGCCATAATTAATATCACATCCCAGATCCAACCCTCTATCTTAAACCCCTTTAAATTATAACGTATTAACTCGTAGCGCCTCTTCTATTATTTTGAACTGTCTTCTAAAGATGTTTATCTAAGATTTGAATCTCTCCCTATTTGAAGTTGTCACAACAATTTAGACACCTCCTTCATTTTAATGACACCTCCTTCATTTTAATGACACATGCTTATCAAATATTTATTCTACTTATCAAATATTTATTAAAATAAAGAATTTTCTTTCAAGAGATGTAAATATTCTGATTAATTCTCATAAGATAAAAACTTTATTGGTCAACCTCCTATTTCCATATAAAAATATTTTATTAAAAGCTTATAAACAGTTTCTTGTACCCCCTAAATGAAATTCACTACCACTTTAATTACAATCTGTTTATTATTTATAACGAATGTAACTTCTGTCGTAGAACACAAGAAGCCATCAGAGAAGCCTGTCTTAGAAAAGCCTGTTATAAAAACCCCACATCCACCATCAGAGGTTGAAGAAAACCCATCAAAGGTCGTAGAAAATCCATCAAAGGTTGAAGGAAACCCGCCAGAGGTTGAAGAAATGATTTAAATAAACATTCCATACGATCACAGTCAGTTGTCACAGTCCATACGACCACAGTCAGTTGTCACAGTCCATTTGATCACAGTCAGTCATCACAGTCAGTTTAAATAAACTATCTTTCAAATAAAGTAATCCGGGATACTCATTGTAATTCCTTCTTCACTCGTTCTTGGTGCAGGATCAAAGGTCGTAAAGACGTATTGATTAAACTCATCCAATTCCATCAGTGTTGCAATATTCCCGCATCTATAACAATAGTTTGGTGCAGAAAAGATTGTTACACATTGATTGTCGTGATGCCAATTATAACCTCCCATTGCCAATTGATGTGCTCTGCACAACATTTTTAAATCATTCTTCTGTAAAAATTCTGATGTCTGATTTTTCCCGAAAATGTAGCCAGCTCCTCTGGGAGAATTTCCCCATCCATTGATTTCATCCGGGTCAGACCATAATAAATCACACATAGATCCTGTATGTGGTACCTCTATCTTTCTATTTATCTCTTGTATTTCATCTATACCATTAAAAGAGGGTGACAACCCTCCATGACAACAAAAGATTTCATTGTTAATAATAGCAGCCAAAGGTAAAAAGTCAAATAAATCAGTAAAGAATTTCCAGACACTGGCAGAATTGAACTTCTTTATACATTCGTCATAGAAACCATAAACTTGTGTTATTTGCCTTGATTCATGGTTCCCTCTTAATAAAAAAATCCTTGTTGGATATTTTAGTTTATAGGCTAAGAGCAGTGAGAATGTTTCTATTGAATGGTAGCCTCTGTCGACGTAATCTCCCATAAACAAGTATTTGTTTCCTGGAGGGACCCCTCCTATCTTGAATAATTCTAGTAGGTCGTAGAATTGGCCATGTACGTCCCCGCATACGGTTATTGGTCCATTTAGGTTTAAGACGTTCGGTTCCTTTATAAATACTTCAGTGCCTAATTCACATAATTGTTTTATTTCCTCCTCGGTTGGTAATTCACATTTGTTGAGTTTCTCTAACAGCCCTTCTATCATTAAGGGATAAATGAATAAATAAAATTAAATGAATTCAAATGAGAATAAATAAATGAGAATAAATAAATGAGAATAGATAAATGAGAATAAATAAATGAGAATAGATTATTGTTATTATTCTTTATATGTTACATTGATCCTTTTTTGCATAAAGAGTGAAAAAGATTACATTGATTCTTTGAAGACATTCCTAGTAGAAACCTTTATTACGGTTTGGTAGAATATTCTGATTTTTATGTTGATTCAATCTAGTTTGTATGTTTTACTCTTTAACTAGAAGTCCTTGATTATGTTCCTCTGTGAATATTTTATTTTCCGGTTGAATCTTTTTAAACAATCACACAGATTTTTAATTTTGAAAAACTAAAACAAATTTCGAAGGTGTTAGTTTAATTAGGATAAGGGATACTAAAAAAGTAATTATTGAATGAGATGTTGTACTATTTGGGTTTATTTTGAATGTAGGAAGAATAAAGTTCCCTTTTTTTTTAACAATCAAATAATCCATTGTTATAATTTTTTTAAATCAGATACTTTTTTTGGTATATTTATACTTTAGAAGGGGGGGTCAATTTTTAAATTTAAAATTATAATCTAACCGTTATAACTTAAATACTTTACTTTGAATTTAACTAACAAAAACGTATTGTTCCCAAATAAGCATTTCAAACGCATCACCATCCCTGCAAAATCTCCTTCTTCACATAAACTCATCAATATAAGATGGTATAAAACTACTCCGTGTTCCGAACATGTACTTAAATTTTCTCTTGAACAATACTAACGACCCTTCAATGGAGTTTGTAAGCACACCGCTTACTGGTTCGATAAAACATCTTGAATGATTTACATATTGGTGATTATATGGACCTAAAAGTGAAAGTGGTGTAGGCACTTCAGGGTTCCTGTTAGGATCACCTGTATATGTTGCATATTCGTCTGACCATATGATCGATCCAGGTAAAACAACTCGCGCTATAATCGGAAAAATAGTCTGTTGTGTCGTGTCCGTTACAAATTCAAAATGAACATTTTTTGAAGTTTTATCAAAAATGCCAAACACTCCACCACCTGTGGTGTTTCCTCTGGGCTTTCCCCTGTGGTGTAAAAGTTTCATAAACTTTGACTCATCAATCTGCACTCTCTTATTTTTTCCCCCAAATAATAAAGGTTCTGAAACTAATTTATGACTAATAATATCCCGAAAATATTGAAATCATTGTTTTCTTCGATAAACTAGTAAAATTTTGCACTTGTTTTATCGAAAATTCCTCCCAAATTACATCATAAAATTTTTTTCAGGGGTAATTGTGAGTTTTCGAAAAAATCCTCTTTAGTTATTGTGTTTGTCTCAATTAATTTTAACACGGTATACATAAAATTACTGGTTTAATAATGAAGAATCTTTTTCTAATTTTATGCTTTGATGGCATTTTGGACATATAGGAGTTTTTTGTAACAAACTAAATTCTTTCATATGGTCGATTAGGGATCGAGTATTTCTGCAATGCTCGTATATTTCTTTCAATTTCATAGGTTTTAGGAAAAAGGTCTTTTAATTAAAATATATAATAACTTTTTTTAAATTTCTTTTTATTGTTATACTTTTAAATTAAAGTTATCTTTAAAAAATATTCTATATTTTAAAATTTAAAAATTGTCCCCTAAAGTATACTTATACCCTTTTTTTAAATTCATATCAAGTAATTTTTTAAGATAATCAATTTCTCTTTTTGGAATTTCTTTATTAAAAAAGAATCAGTTGATCAATTCCTTATAACAATGAATTATTATGCCTTATAACAATGAATTATTATGCCATATAACAATGAATTATTATGCCTTATTACAATGAATTATTTGATATGAATTATTAATTATAAAGGATTATATAATAAAATATTTAATGTTGCAAACTTTATTAAATTAATTCTCAGAATTCCGGACTACTACTAATGCTTCTAAGATTCAATCTACAATATTCTTCATAAGCCACATCCGCCAGAATATCTAATTTACTCTTCTTAGGTATATTCGGTATAGGAAAGTTAATATATGGTGGCCACCCTTCTATTTCCATTGTTCCATCTATCCTTTGTTTAGCTTTCTGTCTTTGGTTTTGGAACCAGATCTGTACTGTCCTAGGTTTTATTTTCAAACTCCTAGCTAAATCCTCCCTTATCTCTGTAGCCGGGAAGGGATCTATGACAAAGAACCTCATTAGTAATTCATTTTGTGTTGGAGACATTATTGTTCTAGTTCTTTTTTTATAATTTAGATGCCTGTTGTTGAAATCCTCTGATATTTCACTATAATTGTTGTTGGGGTGAGACATGTGTTTATTTTTCCCTTTTTATTTTTTTTATATATCAGATTGTTTCACTGTGTTACTTTTAATTGTTACAATTAAATTGTTAGTGTATGTACTTTTAATTGTTACAAGTTGTAACAATTAAAAGTTGTAACAATTACAAGTTGCATTTATTATTATTACATTTACAATTATAAATACAAGTTGTGACAATTAAAAGTACATTCACTAACAATTTAATTGTAACATTTAATCAAAGTGTTCTTCATTAATTCTTAACAATTCATTGTATTTACAAACCCTTTCACCTCTACAAGGAGCACCAGCCTTAATGTACATCGCTCCTATCCCTACCGAGAAATCAGAAATAAAAGTATCCTCTGTTTCACCACTCCTATGAGACACCATCAACACCCATTCATTTGCCTTTGCAATGTAACATGATTCCAATGTCTCACTCAATGTTCCTATCTGATTTAATTTCACCAACAATCCATTACAGAGCTTCTTATCAACAGCCATGGTCACCCTCTCTTTGTTAGTGACTGTTAAATCATCTCCTATCACTCGGATATCCACTTTACTGGTCAATTGACGCCAAGCCTCGTAATCCTCTTCGTGGAAAGGATCTTCCAGTGAGAATATTAAAGGGTAACTGGCTAAAAGTTCTTGATAATAATTCACAAATTGATTGGAAGTCAATTTCTTGGTTCCTAGGTCGTAAATCCCGCTCCCACTTTTCGTGTTATCAGGTACAAAGAATTCAGATGCAGCTGCATCTATCGCAATCTTCATCCGTCCAAACTTTTTTTCTTTATAAATCTCCATTATTAGATCCAACCCCTCTTCCAACGTACTTATAGGTGGTGCAAACCCACCTTCATCCCCCACCGAAGTAGCACTTTCCGTAAATTTCTTTGCAATCAATTCTTTCAGATTTTTATAAAAAAGAACAGCCATTTCCAAATTCTTTTGATAGTTCTCATAGAAGAAAACTACCATGATCTCCTGGAACTGTAATAAATTACCTGAATGTTTACCACCATTTATTACATTGAAACAAGGGATTGGCATCTTAAGCTCAGATTGAGATAATCTGGCAATATACTTGCATAAACTAATCCCTCTTACTTTGGCTATAAGCCTCGCAAAACAAAGCGAAAGAGGCAAAATTATATTTGCTCCTAACCTATTTTTATAATTCTTTAAGAATTCATCAATCTTCGATTGTTCGAGTTCAGGCATCTTTAATATTTTAGGAAATAATTCAATTTCTGCTTTCTTTATTAATTCTATTACAGATTTTCCTGAATAAGATTCTTTGTTATCTGTGATTACTATAGCTTCTTTACTACCCGTTGATGCTCCTGAAGGACAGGAGGATCTAATTGTTCCTAATGTGGTTATGAGGTCTATTTCTACTGTAGGGATCCCCCTACTTGTAAGTATTTGTCTTGCCTTTATTTCTTTAATATAAGTTCCTATTTCCATTTATGCATTAAATTATTTATTATTTATGCATTAAATGATTTAGTAAATGTTTTATTTAATTATGCAATAAAAAAGTTACTTAATTATTTCTATTTAATTATGCATTAAATAGGTAGAATTCTAATAATGGGAGATATTTGATTAATTACTTAATGACTATTTTTAAATTTGTAACATGAATAATTGATGAAGAAATACGAATACACATCAGATTTGCGATTAATATTTCTATCACTTAATATATATTTAATCAGCGACTATACATGTTCAATAGACAATAGTAAGCAAAGACGTGGGTTTCTCAAAGCAATAATAAAACTTGCAGAAAACGATTTAACTCTGTTTTTTGTATTTTTTTACTGGACAGTAGACTTCCTTTAAATGTTAGCCTAAAGTAAATTTATTGTTACGCCTTAAGGTTTACAGTAGAGGAAACCAAGGCTATATTGAAGGACTTGGCGCTACAGTTGTAATGTACAACAAAAAAATTGCAAACGGTACGAAACTACCAGGCATAACAGAAAATTGGGAGGGTTGGTTTTACGGTTGAGATTGATTGAACTCATCTTTTTTAGAAACAAGCGAAGAATTGACAAAATGCTAGTTGGTGAATCGTCGCTTGCTTTTATAGAGAAATATACGACGTGTTTTTTTAGATAACATTTGTAAGAAATTCAGCAATTGTAAGAAATTCAGCATTCTTATCGAGATTGATAATAAACAATGGAGAGAGGTACAAAAAATAATCACTGATGGATGGAGAAGATACAACTCTTTAAGTGGCTTGTAGTATATAGTCAACCATTCAGTGGAGTTTGCAACCTTACATACAAATACAATTGAAAGACTTTGGGTGACTAAATACCAATGAGACTATGAGTGGACGATCTAAAAATGCATATTAAAAAATAATATGATGAATGGAAGCTTAAATTTCATTAATAGTATTGAAAGATTTGATTAATAATTCGGTTACTGGTTGATTAAAATTTAAAATTTAATTAATTATTTATTATTTACCTCCCATTATTTAAATGCTTTACTTAATGCAATCATTAAATACCAAGATTATTCATTTACCCTTCTCCTCTTTAATAGGCTTCCCAGCTTTAATAATCTCATCAATCAACAACAAATTAACCGCATAAACTATAGAATTAATCAAAACTGAAAGAACAACCGCAATACTTTCCGGGACAAATTCATAATCAAATTCATTCCTTTCCATTAAACCCAAAGTTTCTTCAATATTCAATCCATTATTTTTTATTAAAACTTTCAGAAAATCATAATATGATTCTTTTAATATTTTATAGCCAACGGAGTTCTTTTTTCCTGAAATGAAATTAAAAAGATTGAAATAAAGTTTGTAACCACCTTCTATAAAAACCTTGTCTTTTAATGCATGTGTCAATGTTCTAAAACTACTTTTAATTGCATTCTGGATTCTTTCCACCTCAATTTGGTTATCATTCTGAATTAAAATAGTACAACTACTTTTAAAAGGAGTTCCTTCAATAAAAGTGAACTTTTCTTCATTTTTAGTAACAACAGACACTTTCCTAGCAAATCCTAAATTCTCAATTGTTAATTCATCAATCCTAGAAATAATATTTCCACCACACATTTTGATTAATCTTTCTAAATTTCTTCTTTTTGCTCTTCTGAGGCCTAAAATATTTTCTGAAGCCAAGATTTCAAGACTGAAAGGATCTATTCCTCTTTCAGTTATTACTACCAAGTTCTTGCCCACTTTTTTAGAGAAGGAAGCTATAGCTTTCGCTCTTTCAATTATGAAATCTCTTTCAGTTTTTACAATTATTTCTCTTTCTTCAGGGGTTGAATAATAAAAACCTGAATTGATCTCAGGTTTCTCGTATTCCAAAGAGAGATTTGTGATTAAAATTGCACAGTCTTCTAATAAAGTAGGCATTCCATGGTGTCTATTCCCATGATCAAGTACTAGACCGTCAATTAATTGAACATTTTTATCTCCTGGCATTTTCATTATTTCAATCATGTTTAAATCTAAAAAACTGTTCCCTTTCACGTTTTTTATCGCCTGAAAAATTATTTCTGACAAGTTCTCTGATTCAATCTTCGTGTTTAAAGACGTTGAAATCATCTTCTTGATCACTTGGTCATTCAAAGGTTGTGCGGATTGTTTAATAAATTCTAAAATATCTCTTCTTGCTTCTTCCAAGGATTCAATTATTTTGTGAATGGAGCTTCCCTCCATATAATAATTGAAGGCAGATGAGAAGATCTTGTTGAGTAATACAACAAAAGAGGATGTACCATCCCCTATTTCTGTGGCCATGGATGTTATTTGTCTGTTTACAATTATTGCGGTCGGATGAGTGAATTGGATTTCTTTACTGATTACACTTCCATCTTTGGTTACCTTCATTGCACCTGAAGGTGTAATGAGTACTTTAAAAGTTCCTTTTGGTCCTATATTACTCTCAAATACCTGTGCTAAAGAGTTTAAAGCCATACAATTCAATCTAATGGCTTGTCCTTGTTGAGTCATTTGTGTTTCAGAAGAAAATGTCATTGAGGGGAATTTTATTTTTTATTTTTTATTTTCCGGTTCGATCCTCAATTGAATTCTTTTATAATTATTATAACTTTGTTCTCTAATATTTCAATTCTCTTATAACTTCTATTCTCTTATGACTTCTATTCTCTTATGACTTCTATTCTCTTATGACTTCTATTTTCTTATAAAAATTCCTTCAATTTTATCCACTTCAAATCCACAATTTTCTCAACCAAATTTTTTAATGCAATTTTCGATTTTAAATCTTCAAAAATAAAGAATTTCTCTACGCTCTCTTTTAATGAAATACTTTTGTCAAAGGTTTTAATAAATGAGGGATAATGAACAGGTACAACAAACCCTACTTCTTCTACCTTTTTGTTATGGATTGCTGTGTACTTATTAAATAATATTAGGTTGAATTTCTCTGTAATTGCACAAGTAAATTCTTTCTTTGTGAATTTCTTGTTTGTCTTGAAGGTGTGGATTGGGTTACTGCCAATAAGAATCATGGTCTCTAAATAACTGAATAATTAATTAATTGAGTAATTAAATAATTAAATAATGAATTAAATAAGTAAATAATTAAATTAAATAAGTAAATTAAATAAGTAAATAATGAATTAAATAAGTAAATAATGAATTAAATAAATAAATAATAAATTAAATAATGAATTAAATAATGAATTAAATAATTAAAATTTTTTCAAAAAAGTCACCCATGGAAAATGAATCAGTAAAATTGTTCGGTAAGTACGATTACTCAGAAGTCAAGGTTAACGACAATTCATTGGCAGTTTACATTTGTATAGAGCCAAAAGGGTCATACCCACATACAGCCAGCAGAGCCAACAAACAACAATTCGGAAAAGGGAAAATCCCAATCACTGAAAGGTTCGCTTGTGCTTTAATGAGAAAAGGAAAGAACAATGGTAAGAAAAGATTGGCTATGTCTTCTATCAAAGATGCTTTTACAATAATTCACACTGTTACAAAACAGAATCCTTTACAAATATTGTGTGACGCTTTAATCAATTCAGGTCCAAGAGAAGATTGTGCTCGTGTAGGGAAGGGAGGTGCAATGAAGAGGACGTCGGTCGACGTCGCTCCTTTAAGGAAGTTGAACATTGCAATTGATTTATTGGCCAAAGGAATGAGAAGTTCTACTAATAAAAGCACTAAATCTTTTGCTGAATGTATTGCGGATGAATTGATAGCGGCAGCTAGGAATTCACCAAATTCTTATGCGGTTAAGAAGAAGGATGAAATCGAAAGGATGGCTAAATCAAATAGGTAAAAAATACTTTTAATTTAATTGGGTTTATTCCTTTATTTTTTTAACCACTCTCAAGAGCCTTGGCTTATTTAGTTTAAGGTTTTATTACACTTACGAATTAATAATTTTTGACTATATAAGCCTGTGTTATAATTAGTGCATTTAAATGCAATTAAATGCTATTTTTATTCTTTTCTCCTTCTAATTATATGATGGGCCCACCCACATCTATATCTGTAGAGAGAAGTTTTTCCATGTTGAAAAAAATGTTATCAAAAGATCGAAATTTTTTGTCTGTAAATAAGTATTTTTCCTTTTACTAAAATGGTGATTGACGAGGAAATCGAAGCTGATAGTTTCGAAGAATAATAAAATTTGATTGTTTAAGTTTTACATGTTTATTTGCTATAAATGTTATTTTTCCTATTGGAATGTTATTTTTCCTATTGGAATGCTATTTCTTGTCCGCTTTAGTTATTACCTGTTTATTATATATATATGTTTATCATATATGTGTTTACTTATTTTAAAGGATAGACTGCAAACACAAACGAGTGTAGACTGCAAATGTGGATTCTACACACAAGCGAGATGTATAAAGCTACATGTAATTTTTATTTTAAGAAGAATAGTATTTGAATTGGACTGTAGATTTAGTGCAAGTCGACTAACAAGACCTCACATCCCAGTCATGAAGTTAGAATGTTTAACAGATTTTAATCAGACTGGAACATTGAATAAAAATATTCAATTTAGTGTATAAATAGGAACTTTGTATATAGCCAAACGAGCTGTGCACAGAAACATGGCAAATATTGTGGTTATTATTTAACAATTAATCATAAAAGAATCTTTGTAGATGCTTACACAGACAGTTGATTGAATCGTTTTTTCACAACTAGGAAGCGTATTGAAACGATGGGCCATCAGAGATAAAACTGAAAAGTTTTTTCAGATTGAAAATATAATTACAGGGTTAATGTGGAGCACGGCTGCCCCATTTTGATAAAGTGAATTTGAATTTTTTTACCCCAAATTTTTAAAATTACATTGTAGAGGACGAGTGAAAAATAGCAAAATAAAATAATTAAAGCATTTTAATAAACAAGTCAATTAACTTTTCACTATAATTCCTCTTATACATGTACAAAAACAGATAGCATAGTATATTTTTCCTCGTGCGGTGTCTTTTTGGTAGAGTAGCTTTCAATCCACTCCAATTACCCTCAATGGTGTTGGTATTGACGCCTGTTAATGGATCCACGAACGAAATGGAATGATTAACTATCTCATGTTCGAATTCGGATTTTGGCAATCCCCCGTAAGCCTTCCATCCATTAGTATAAAGAACTGACTTCTCCATAACGTGCAACCTTATAATTATGTGTAGTGTTTCTTGTTTTCTGTTCCAAACCGGCACCATTATTATGCGTCTTGCTGCAGTACGTTCTACAAATCCTACTATCCAAACACCTTCTACTCTGTGTCCTCGGTTGTTTTTCCTCTTTTCTATTTTGGTTTCGTCGATCTCCACAATTATTCCCTTTCCTCCAATCTTTTGCGTTGTACTATTAAACATATCCTTTAATATGGTCGTAACATTATTTCTCACCCCTGCTAATGTCTTTCGATCAATATTAAACACGTTTGATATTAATTTGGAGCTTGCTCCATCAAACATAAATTTAATTATTTCAAAAAGAGTTTCAATTTCAATTTTTACATGTTTTGTGAGAAATTCGGAAATGGTTAATTGTTTTCTACAGCTTCGTGTAGTACAGCGCGCTGATCGCAGATTTTCCTGTAGTGAAACATTTCCAAGACATGAAGTACACACCATTTTCTCCGTCTTGGTTTTCAAAATGTTCTTGATCTTCTCTTTCATAAGTGAATTTGGTAGTATGTCGGTTTTGGGGGGATGTTCGAATCCCAGAAAGTGTTGTTTTAAAAAAATGTTTTGAGGCGAATATTACTGATATCTATAATTCAAACAAATTTATGTTTAATCAACTCGATAATCATAAAGAACTTTTTTTCTACTGATTTAACGCCAATATTTTTTATAATTTCAAATTTTTTTATCTTTTTTTGCAATAAATTAAAGCGAATATTTTCCGGTAAAAAACTTCTTAAACTTTTCCACAATCTTTTCACCTTGTTAGTATGTAGGGTATTATCACTATAAATCACAAATTCTTGTTCATGGATAATCACTCTATGGCTGAACCCTAAATCAGTAAGACCGTTGTAGCCAGCCCAACCATCGGTAACAACTGTTGAACCCGTTTCCACAACGGATATTAAGAAGCTATGCAGGATCCCCTTTGTTCTTTTCCTTGTAAGAAACAATCGAAGTTGGTTTGTTTCTCTACAGATAGCACCAACAACCCAATACTTTTCTCCTGCCAAAGCTCGCCCTCTGTGATTCTTTCTTGTGGACACATGCACCTCGTCAACTTCAATAGTATGACCTGGACCTCCGATCTATCCCGGAACAATAATCTGTCCTTGTTCTACAACAATATCATCAAATTTTTTGTTCCAATTCACAACAGACTCGCTTGCAACATTGCATTCATTAATGGTCTCTTGCACGGTTTTCGATTCACAATAACAGTAAAGCAAATCAAAAAAAGATTTTAAAGAAACGTGCGCATTTTCAAAAATGGTTTTTCCAAAAATACTTTGTGTTTTACCACAGCCTTTTTTGTTACATTTCCATCTTCCGTTCACCCCGTGTCGGATCTTTCCTTTTTCTATATTCATATACCCACTGCAATTTTCAACTTGACACCGTTGACGAGTGAGACTTATAAGTCCCAGTTCAATCGCAAAATTGTAAGCCGCAAAATCCGTGGAAGTTTTTTCGTAAAGTAATCGTTTATTAAAAACCATTTTGATAAGGCTAATTTGTCTTTATCTAATAAATATTCGCCTCAAAACATTTTTTTAAAACAACACTTTCTGGGATTCGAACACCCCCCCCCCCAAAACCGACATACTACCGTTAATTTTGCTTTTTTGAAACCATCGTTTAGGGGTAAATTAATTCATATTCACTATTATCAAAATGGGGCAGCCGTGCTCCACATGCTCCTAATTACAGTCATCCCTCGATTTACTGGGTGGCTATGATTCATAGGGTAGATTGAGGGGAAATCTGTCTTACCTTTAATGTATAAAATAAAAAACTCATACGGCTATAAGAAAGAATACATTTTTTATTAATAGATCTCGTACACTAAACAGTATCCTTAGGGTAATTATTAAATGATGTGTTCGACAAAATTGACATTGTATCAATCTTTAAGTAGATATGTCGGTTAGGTCAGATGGTTTACAATTTAGTTAGGCCGATGCCTTTTGTAAACTTCACAAATATTAAAAGGAGTGGTCCTAGAAATACGTTTAGGTCGACAAACCATGCTTAGCTATAAAGTCAAGAACCATCGTGATCGTTCTCCAATGAACATAACTGATTCCCTAGGTTAGGTTAGATTGCAAATGTATTGAGTATCGACAATAATGCACACATTTGTTCACAAATAAAATTAAATTCTAGAATTTGCGCCTATGATCATCGTGCTTATTCGAACTTAAACAGTTTCGGGTTGTTCACAATACGGTGTGTCACAAATATGAGTTTGTTTGTGATGATGGTGTCAACACACAGGCTGTTGAATCCTTTAACAATTGTCTGAAGCTAGAAAGGAAAAGGGTATAAACCTTTAAAAGAGAAGATTTTTTATTCTATTTTAACAATTGAAACAAGTTTTTTACTGAAATTAATTAAATGCTGGCAAGATTTTTTCTAATATATTATATACCTTATTTTCTACTTTTATTGTTTATTTATTTTACTATTCTCATA
This sequence comes from Tipula confusa, assembly GCA_963556175.1. Taxonomy (NCBI): domain Eukaryota; kingdom Metazoa; phylum Arthropoda; class Insecta; order Diptera; family Tipulidae; genus Tipula; species Tipula confusa. Next base: position 18,739 of record CAUVYK010000296.1, read on the forward strand.
TGTTTCTGTTCATTGATCCCAAAGTTTGTGTACAATAAATGAGGTAAGTCTTTATAAATAGACCCCTGGCCATTTTACAAACTATAAATATTGTGTTTTGTATTGATAAGTCCAAAATAATTACCACTCAGTTACCAGAAACCATTCATTTTCACAGCAATATTATTTAAACTGATAGAGATTATTTTCACTAAGAAAGTATTGAAACTTACACAATTTAGTAATGATCTTGATATAATAATAAACAAGATAGGCTGTTTTGACATGAGAAAATAACATAAAGAGTTTTTCTAACAATGATTTATCCTAAAAATATAATCGTAAAATGAAGTTAGAGACAAGTGCTGTAATTACAGTACCACTAAAGCAATAGGTATTTTATAATAAGTGTTAACATTGGTCATTTAGATGATGGTAAAATCATACTACAAGGTTGTCGCAATCAGTTGAGGGTTATATATAAATCATAGCATATGAATACAACACACAATAACATATAACCAATTTTTACAAAAAACGTATCTTTGCAAGATTCTTACCATTTGCTGGCTGCTGTTTGATTTATTCAGAAAAGTACTCTTTCATATTTATCCTGCCTGTCTATTTATCCCATAATTGGCATTTTTCTTATTAATGATATTTTAAAATCTTGGTTAATGGATGTATCAAATTTTTAATTTTATTCGTGTATAGGCGGTAAATATTTCTGTTACACTTATTATAATTAAACTAAACAAACCAGATTATGTTCTTATATTAAAGGAGACTCAATATTGTTGCATTTGTAAGTGACGTTAAGAAAAATGTTTCGAGACAACGAATCTGGTTTTCTATCAACTACATATCTTTTTATACTTCGTGTAACCTATCCAGAGGAAGTTGCTATAACATGAAAGATAAACAAAAAAATTTATAAGCGTTTGTTTATGCTTTTATATATTTTTACCATTGTTGTTCTTTTTAAATTAGCAGTTGCAATTTTTCCTCGTACAAACGACAGAATAAAAACTCTAGCCGTCTTCTCAAAAGACTAAAAATCTGGTATTATCTCCGTTAAAGACTCTAGTTCTATGGTTAGAGTTAAAGGGGAGAGTGTTTTTACAAAAACAATAATTATTGAAGTCCTTAGAACTAGCTATTAGACCCACAAATTGGCCTTTTCCTTCCAAATATTCTTAGTTTGCAATCTCATTTAGTCGTAAACGTTTAAGACAGTATAAATATTTACAGATGAGTCTTTTTATTTGAAAATGTGAACATAATTTATTTTAAATCGTAACGACATGATCCTTGAATTCAACGAGAACTAAACCTTTTTTTCGCAAAAAAAAAACTACTCTTTCGCCGAATGACGACATAGACAGGCAATCATAAAAGGCCACCTCTAAATTATTAGTCCCGATTGAGAACATCCTCAAACTATTTTATTATAAACTATGAGCATCCACACCAGAACCCCATTCCTTAATAATTTTATAAAAAAGGAGAGTCAAAATTGAATAAATTTTTAATATCATTTATTTATTCTCTAATTTTTACTTCAGTAAACAGGTTTTTAATTCAAAAGTTTCTTTACTTTTCGTTTATAATGTCGAGGATTTTCTTTATTTTCTCACATTTACTTTTCTTTAATTCCTTGCACTCATCCTGTAACCCATTCCTACTGTTAACCAAATTAGAGATCATAGACTCAATATCCTCATTAAACTCTGATATAGATTCTATGACCGTTTGAAGTTCTTTTGTGATCTCGTCTTTCAGTTCTTGCATTGCATAAACTGAATATTTCTTCTTTAAAGGCTTTTAACCGACAAGGAAATAATCTCGAACACCAAAACGTTTTCAAACATGTTTCATAAAAAGAACTAAAAACTCAAAAAAAAAAAAATAAACATGTTAGTAGAAAAGTTTAACACAGTTATTAACAAAATGAAGCTAGAATCATATTTTATTGACCAGATTGTAATAATAGGATGTGTCATAAACACAGGCTACTTATTAAAGTCAAAGAATTTAGATAAAAGTATACCAACTTTTATACTTCCATCGTTCTTTTTATTCTTTTTAGGACCTTTAATGGCGAACCTCGTTTACAAACAATTCTTTTTAACCAACCAGTTGTTCATTGCCTACGTTTTAGGTGTCTTAACATTCTTTCTGGTACGAGGATGTGATTGTATTAAGAAGATTGTTATAGTATTCCCTATAATAGGTAGAGTTAACACATTGATATGCCTTAAGAATGTTCAACAATCACATATAAACATAATTATGTGGTTACTTGTCTGTGAATTTGTATCACTCACCGTCTTTAAAATATTTTTGGAAGGGAAAATTATAATGAAGGCAGTGGATTATAAAAATGTTACAGAGAATATTTTTATTGTTCTTATATCAAAGAAGTTCGGGTTACCAACTTTTTCAGTTTATACTTTTGTTTTGTTGGTTGAGAGTATCAAACTTTTCGAAGGAAAGTTTAAAAAAAAGCCGGTTAAAAAGGGTAAAACTTCACAGACTATTTCGGTTATTAAAACGACTGCAACGCCTAGAAGGAAGGCCGCTATTGCAGCCTTCCCAGAATATTCAAAGAATTCAACAACTACAAAAAAAACAGAAACTAAAAATTCAAAATAGAACAAAATAAAAACAATTAAATAAGCAATTAAATGAAAAAATAAAATAAATCAATTAATTTACAATAAAAAATTAAATAAAAACAATTAATTTACAATAAAATCAATTAATTTACAATAAAAACAATTAATTTACAATAAAATCAAATAACCGAGTATAGAACTCAAAAAACTATTAAAATATTTTTCTACCCTAAAATGGTTGATATTAACATAAGAACAGGTTTAAGCACAAACTTCAAAGCACACGACAAACCTTTTGGTAGAGGCTCAAGAAGTTGTAGAGCATGTTTTGGACACAGAGGTATGATAAGGAAATACGAATTATTTTTATGTAGAAGATGTTTTAGAGAATACGCCGAAGAAATTGGCTTTAAAGTGGTTGATTAATAATAAAACTAATTTTATTTATTTTTTTATTATTTATAAGAATCGATCAATAAAATTGAAAGATTTAAAACATTTTTTAAAAAAAAATAACAAAAACATGTACTTCGTACCAAAATTTGAAAGACAGTGGACAATAAATGATATTTTACAATGGTTTGCTATTTCTCTTATTATTTGTGTCATAATTATCTTGTATAACTCGACAGTGGATTATGCTAAAAGTAAATTTTTTAGGGTTGTAGTATCTAAAAACGAGGAGAATATATAAAAGTAAAAATAAAAGTAAAATAAATAAAAATAAAGTAAAATAAATAAAATAAAATAAGTGTCTACTTTTCTGGATCTAACACAAATATTTTTTAAAAATTCTTTAAACATCTATTTTAATTAAATGTTCTATCCACAATTTTTATATTTAAAAGTCATTTACTAGAAAAGACAGGAATAGAAGATTTTCGATCGAAGAGGATGAAAATTTATTGAATCCAAACAAAAAATTGCGAAGTGTTGTCTGGAACAATAAATGCTGAAACGGATTCAATAGAATATATATGTGCAAAAACATATTTTAGGAAATGGTTTCCGTTTGTTTGTGGAAAAATCGGTTGGCCCGTTATAAGTACACTATAAGAAAAAAAGTATCGCTGAAATAATTGTGGAAAGTAAACTGTTTGTTTTTGGAATAGAATTTGAACAGTCTCCTTAAATAAAATGACGTATTCTATTCTATAAAGTAAACTCTTAATCGTGATCCGATAGAGGCTTAACAGGGTTGATTAAAGAAAACGGGCCAGCTTTATTGGCCCGTTCTCTTTAATATAATTTAAAAAAATTTATTAAAAAAAAAATATTAATTTTGGAATTTAAAATTATTTTATTATAATATAAATAAAAGTTACTATATTAATAATATATTATGAATGAATAACAATATATTTTCAAAATAATAATAAATGAAAGAAATTAAATACAGTCAACCCTGTCTTATATGAACATCCTCTTATATGAACATCTCTTTAATATGAACGATTTATAAAATTTACTTAATTAAAGCTTAATATATACGAAGTTATGTGAACATTGTTAATTTTTAACAATGAACAAAAAAAATTATTTCAAGTATAATTTTTTTTCGTAAAAACTGTTATAAAATTTCGAAATATAGAACTAAGAATTCGAAAAAAAAGATTAAAATGATTTATAATTTTATAAAAATGTATTAAAGGTTAAATTAGTTTGTTTTTTTCCTTATGTATGATAAATTAACCATTTTCGTGTTCTCTTTTTAAAATATTATGTTTTTAATTTTTCACCATGACAAAACGGACAAGCAAACATAAACAGCGCGCTATTAGCATAGAAACAAAGAAAATTATCTTTAATGACGCCACAAGCAATAATATAAACCAAAGATCGCTGGCCAAGAAGTATTGGGCCTCATTAGGTTGTATAAACGGCATATTGAAAAATCAAAAAAGCATTTCAGAGGTAGAAAATAATTTTACACGAAAAAGAAAGTTGTATAAAACGGAACGACTAGATCCAATTTTATACAAATGGTTTCAGATTAAAAAAAAACAAAGGGTTCCCAGTTTCTGGAGCACTCTTACAGACAAAAGCAACAAATATTGCCGAAGAAATGGGTATTTCTTATTTTGTAGCTTTTCTGTGTGGTGGCGGTAATTTTTGAAACGACATAAAATAAAATCACAGATATTATCTGGAGAATTTGGTTTAATTGACAATGATGCGATTACGACCTTTTTCGGAAAAAAATAAATTTTACTTAATATTTATAAACCTGAGAATATTTTTAACTGCGATGAATCCGCACTATTCTTCAAAGAAATCCAAAAAACCTCATTATGCATTACGACGGAGGATAGTAAAATGGGTAGATTTCAGAAACAGCGAATTACTGTTTTACTTTGCTGTAGAGCCATCGGTGAAAAAATGCCACCATTAATAATTGGGTCGGCCCAAAAACCAAGATGCTTCAATAAACTTGATTTAAACAAACTAGGAGTTGTATATAAGGCCAACAAAAAATCATGGATGACTTTAAACATATTTGAAGATTGGTTACATTTATAGAACCAAAAAATGAAATCGGACAAAAGAAATATTCTGTTAGTATTTGATAACGCAACTGTTCACCTAGCCGTAATTTCTTTGTCAAATGTAGAATTGCTTTATCTGCCCAAAAACACTACTAGTAAGACGCCACCATTAGACCAGGGAATAATTCTTTCTTTTAAATCAAAATATTGGTCAATGTTGCTTGGAAAAATGGTTTTACATGAAGAAATGGAATATGGAGAAATTATTAAACTAATGAATTTGTTACAATGCGTAAATATGATACAACACGCATGGTCTGAAGTTTCAATTAAAACTATTAAAAATTGCTTTTTTAAGGGTGGCTTTATAAGAGAATCAGGGGGGTTATCGGAAAACTTGTTATGTGAAACAGATGATTGGAAATTATTCAAATTGAAGAAGATTTTCAAGCTTATGAGGAAATATTTGAAGAGGACGACAACAATTTTATTTAAATGAGGCAAATTGTTTTATCAATGAGAATTCGGAAGTCTTAAACAATGAAGATCAAGCAGATGAAGCACACTATTGTCCTACGAGCAAAGATGTAATAAATTCAATTGATAATATTGGATCTTGGATGCTTTCCAATTCCCCGCATTCCATATATCTGTTGAAGCGAATTATAAATGAGATAAAAAGAGAAAGAAAGGCCAGAAAATTAAAAATAACGGACTTTATGATTAAAAAATGATTTTTTGATAAAATAATATCTTCTCTCTAATATGAACACTTTTTATATATGAACATCCAAAAAAAATTCAAACCTAGTGTTCATATTAAAGAGGGTTGACTGTATAAATAAATAAATATTTTAAATGGTTTAAATTATAGGTAAATTTTTAAGTTTTATTCAATATTTAAATTTTCCTGAACTTTTTTTAACAAAAAACAAATGTTAATAAATGATTTTTTTCTATCCCAAGATTCAAAGGAATACCTAAAGACAAATTCAGAAAGAAATCTTTCTAAATTTCCTAAATCGCTCCAATTAGCATCGTACTTTCTCCTTAATTTCTTTAAGCAACCAAAAATACCTTCTATCCAATTTGTATGTATCCCATCAGGGCCAACTAAATTTACTGAATGATTTACAGTAAAATGTGTGAAACCTAGATCATTTAATGTAGCATATGAGCGATGACAATCAGTATGCACGATAGTTCCTGGTAATACCCATCCTCCAAAAAATCTATGTAAATCGGACCTGGAACGGGAAGGTAAAAATTTTAGAAAACAGTTTTTGGAATATATATCCACTGCACCAACAACCCACACTGTATTTGAAGGCATTAACCTTCCTGTATTCCCATGCCTATGTGTTATTGGGGTCTCATCGAAATGAATTACTATTCCAGGACCTCCTAATTTACTAGAATAAATATTTAAAAAATAGGATATACTACTTCTAAATAAACTGTAAAATGATATTACTGTTGGTTTGCTTATATTTAAAGTTTCTGCTGCATCCCCGATTGTTCTTCTACAGCTGAAATAGTATAGTAGGTTTAAAACTTCTGTAATTTTTATTTTAGTACCATCAAAGATGGTATTTTTAAACAATAAAATTTTTTTCCTTGCACAACCAGCTTTTGAACATCTAAAGTATGGGTGCCTTCCAGTTGGAAAAGTAATATTTTTTAATTCAATGCCACAATCTAGACAATTGACTGTTCGTGGAAGCATCCCAGATTCAATTAACTCTAAAACTACTTCCTTTTCAGTTTTAGTGCATAATTCTTGCAGATCCGAATTTATAAAACTTGTATTATTTTCTATTTTCTATCTGCCGTCAGAAAAAATAAGTGTTAAAGCGTTAAGTTTTTGGGCGAACATAAACTATCGACAAAAAGCAATTTATATATTTATGATTACATTAACTGACCAATTATTTTTAAAAAATATTAGTTATATAAGATAATCAAATAATGGTAACCAATTAATATAAATATATAAAAAGATTGTTTTATAGCCTTATATAGCCTAACCATTGTAAAAATAATTTATTGAATAGGGTAATCATAATAAGGATAACCTATTAATTAATGTAAATATATATAAAAAGGAATCATATGCCCTTGATCCCTTGGTTGATGATCATACATCGTTAATCTCCCGATTAAACATAAAAAAATTCAATAAAACTGATAGGAATTTGTAATTTTTACTATGTTACAAAAATATAATCAATTGCCCTATTTCTCCATTTAACCTCACCATCATTAACATTTACACACAATTATCTAGCCTTCCTATTTATTCCACTTAAATTTAACATATAATATTAAAATAACATATTTACTTAGATGATTAAGTTATATATGTTTATAATACTATATATGTTTATAATGGTTGAGGTTTAATCATTGCCCCTCCTCCCTCCACATTTGGACCCAAGTTTTTTTCCTTCTATGGATTAAGTTTGAACTCCTATTTTTATTGGTTAGGGTTATTCTTAAGTAAAATAATAGGTTAGGTTAGTTAGATAGGGTCAGAGGTAAGGTAATTTATTGCGTTAATATCATGTGTGTTTCTTCTTAAACTATGATAATATTATAAATGTTCTAGAGACAACTTTTAAACACAAAGATATATTATAAAGGCATATGATACAGAAAAATATTTTTTGATTGCTTTATATGAACAGATAAGGTTAGATTAGGCAACCAAGAACATGAGAATCAATAGTATAAATAACCCAAAACTTTGAGCTATATTATAAATATATTAAAATAATATCACTTAATGTTCATTAGTCGAATGGGGTTACCTATTATACTAGCCGGGAAGTATGCGGGTTCAATACTCGCTGAAAAATGAACGGACCCTCTTTCCCGGGGGGTCCAATTTTTTAGCTGGCCCGTTTGCTTAAATCCACCCGGCTTAACAACAATGTGAAGGACATTTAGTCGAAAGGTAGCATAACTAATCTCACTCCAATATGTTCATAAACCAGTTAATCACGGTACACTTCTCGACCATAACATCCACACAAATATAATTGAAATGAGTTGAAAGAGGCTTTTATTCTTTAAAGATTGAAAATTAATTTGAATTAACAACGATTTGTTGAATGAGATTTAATCTCACAGTAAAGTAAATAAAAGTAAATAAGAGTAAAAGTAAATAAAAGTAAAAGTAAATATAATAAAATAAATAAAATTAAATATAATAAATAAAATTAAATATAATAAATAAAATTAAATATAATAAATAAAATAAATAAATAAAATAAATAAATAATCAACCAATCATTTCCATTTATATGTAAATAAAATAAAAACCATCAAAAATAGAAAACCATGTTCATTTTTTTATTCAAACTTTATGCAACAAATTTAATTGACCTGGTAAACGAAGCAGAATTAAATCTACACAACAACCATCCCCTAGAAACCAAAGAAGTGTTAGATAAGATAAACGAGACAGACGATTTAAGATACAAGCTTGTCAAGATAAAATTTCTATTTCTAAATGGAAATTATAAAGAGGTAGTAGAGAAATACACAAATGAGAAAGACATTGTCATAATTAACTTTGTAGAAAGATCAAAACAATTGATTAAGAAGATTCAAGAAGGAGGATTAATAGAATTGATCAATTTGACTGGATTAAAGAAACAAGATTTTAAAGAGAAACAAGATTTTAAAGAGAAGGAAGTTGGAATTTTGGAAGAATTGTCAAAGGAAAGTAAATTCTCTAAACAGATAAATATTCTCTTGATAGAGAAGTACTGGGAGAAGAAAGAGTTTATTAAAGCAAAGAATGTAGTAGAGATGCTCTTTTCTGCTTATTCTAAAGATGAAGAAATCAAGAAACTGCTCGGTCATTCACATCTTTTAACGAATTCTTTTATGAAAGGAATCGTCGTTTTTAAAGAATTAGGAATAAAAGGAATAGAAATTCTTGAAAAGATGGTAGAAAATTACAATGACTCCATGAGCTTGTCAGGATTTGAGGGTTTAATTTATCAAATAGAAAAGATAGAAAGAGAATACAAATATTCTCCGAGCATCTTCTTTTATTTTAAGTACAACATTGTGATGTACAATTACGTGAGTAGAAGTGTTAATGAAAGTACAAGGGATGTTCTTAAAATGGCCAAGGAGTTGAACTTAGCACTCAACAATGACAACACAGCCTTCTTGGTAGGAAAATGTTTGCTTAAAGAGAGAAATCTGATAGAATTAGAGACCCTCTTAAAAGCGAACTTCTTCAAAAAAGATCTTCACAACACTTTCTTTACGAGAGAAGTCCAAAGAATAAAAACGGAGACTGATAGAAAAAGAAAGATGGAAGAAGAAAGGAAACACAAGGAAGATGAAAACAAGAAAAGGAAGATGGAAGAAGAAGAGAGAAACAAAGAGAAAAAAGAGAAAGAGGAGAGAAAAAGATCACACAAAGACGACATAAGTGGTCATTATGAAATATTAGGTGTTAAGACTACAGCGACTCATGATGAGATAAGCAAGGCTTATAAGATAAAGACATCCAAGAATGATCTCCAAAGACATAAAAAGAATCCAGAGGAATATGAAAAGAGAAAGAAGATCCAAGTGAAATTAAATAAAGCGAAAGATATTTTAACTGATAAGAAAGCAAAATCTCTCTATGATCAAGGAATAGATGGTGATCAACCACAAGATTATGGTAATAAAGGTAATTTTAATAATACTAATTTCGAGGAGATTTTCTCGGCCTTCTTTGGGAATTCCGGGTTTGGTGGAAATCAAAGGAATCGTAGGAATCAGCAGAGGACTAAGAGTCAAGAGAAGACATATTATTATTATTATGAATGATATTATTATAAGTAAGTATAATTAAATGATATTATAAGTAATTAAATATCATTTAATATAATAATATTATTATAATTTTAACTGTAAAACCTAATATAATATTATTTAATTATAATATCATTTAATTATAGTTATAATTACTTATAATTACTTATAATTCAATCATAATTCAATCAAACCACCTTTTTCTAAAAGCTTTAACTGTTTAACAAATAAAAATTTCTGTCTCCAAACCTTTAACACCTCTTCTGTGCTACCATCCTTAACTAGGCACCAAACAGCATCCTCACCACCAGAACCACTAACCCCACAACAAACAACATCCAAATCAAAGGTCTTTTTCAATACGCTGTACTGATAAAGTGGTACAATTGAATCATTTACTGATTTCAACTCCAACAAGTAGTCACAGTAAAGTGGCTTTAAATTGTCCCACCCTGAAAGTTTAATAGATTTATTTATTTCCTTATTAATCCTTGATAAATTAGAAAAGCGTTCAGGTGAATTTAATAAATGTAACATGTTCTCAGTTTTCTGAGATTTCAACATTGATCCTATAAGAATATTAAAGCCATTTACTTTTAACCTCAAATCTCTTTGCTTGGAATAAATGATATTCCCTTTGTAACAACTGGTCACATCAATATTTGAGGTTAATGGTATGAAGAATGTATTAATCCTCTTAGCTATTGTTAATAGATCCATACTCTTGTTATCCAAGATATCATACAAACATTTACTTATTGCTAGGATTAGGCAGGCAGAACTGCCTAATCCTGTTTTAATGTCATTTACAAAGAAGCCTTCATCCCAATTCAATTCAATTTTAATTTCATAAAGAATCTGTTGGTTAACAATTCTGAAGAATTCGGCTATGATCTCTGAGAAGAAGTTCTTGTTATTCAAGTTCTCCTTCTTGTTGTTTTGAAATATTTGGATGTCGAATTTTGGGGCGCTGTTGTAGTTGACAGAGACGTTTAAGTAGCAGTCAGTGGTTATTGATATTGCTTCATCGCCTAAACAGACCAAATATCCACCGTTTAATACTATCTTGCCTGGGATTTTGAACCTTCTTTTTAGAATTACTGTCATGGGCTTTGAATATTTAATTTATTATTTCTTTTACTGAGATTGAACATTTAAGGTTGAGTGACTAAAATATGGATAATGGCTTCTTAACAATGTAATAATGAATACCTTCTTTTAAAGATACAAATATTATTTGCTCTCTAAAATTATCTAACGTGAAATTGTTGAATCAAAACTTGACTTATCTATAGGTCTATAAGTATTGGAACATATATAAATATTGGAACATATATAAGTATTGGAACATATATAAATATTGGAACATATATAAGTATTGGAACATATATAAATATGTGTGGTAAATTTAAAATGTGAGATTTCTGTGTCCGAACTCACATTAAATTTTTATCATTTTTCTTTTTTGTAATTATAATAATAATTATATTTTATTATTTTATTATAATAATAAAATATATTAAAATAATAAAATAATAACCCAATTTATGATAGAAAACTTTGACGAGTTACCAACCCGTCTCCCTAAAAGATTTTTAAAAAAGTATCGTTTATTAGAAATAAACGATCACTCTTTAAATTATAAGCATCTAAATATCATCAAACCTTCAAACAATAAACATTTTTCAAAACATACCACCCCTTTAAAGAAGAGGCCTTACGGCTATAAAAAGCTTCTTTGTAAATACTTTATAAAAGATTCTTGCACCAAAGGAGACGAATGTACTTATTCACACGAACAAAATGCCTTCCCTTGTCATGCATATCACTTAAGGGACAATTGTCAAAGAAAGGAGTGTAGGTTCTCACATGCTAGAATCACACCAGAACAACTGCAATTACTGAAAGAGGAGGATGGTAAAGAAGAGAATTTGGACAACTTTTTTAATATTGCGCCTTTATAAATGGACTAAATAAAGAATTAATTAAATGAATTAATAATTAAATATTATTATTTATTAAATTATTTATTCATTTATTATTCCATTCATTAAATTATAATTAAACTATTATTATTTATTATTAAACTATTATTTCATTTATTATAATTAAATTATTCATTTATTATTATTTATTATAATTAAATAATTTACTTTATTAAAATCTATCTTTTATTTATGAAAGTAAAGTATTAAGATGCTTCTTTACTATTTCATTGTCTATTCCATCTACAAATTCCAACAAACTTTCTATATAAACATTGATAATCTCATCGGTCATATCTAGGCTGTTGTTATCTATCTTGGGAATTTCATTAAAAATCTTTTCAATGAAATTTATCATCTTAAAACTTTCGTAAAATTCTATTGCCTCGTCACTTGAATTGGCTATTATCTGCTTAAAGAAATCTATTAAAGATGCCTTGAAATCCGTCAAGGTGTTGAAGGTCGGTATTTTGGTTGTTATTGATGTGAGGTTGGGAATAAGTGATGGGTTAGTAAATAATTTAAATGTATCTTCTTGAATAATTAATTCCATTATTTTGTATTGCATGGGTGATTTAATTAATAAAATTAAATAAATTCATTTTTATAATTATTATTCTGATTTAATTATTTATTCTTTTATTATAATTATATTCTTCTATTATAATTATATTCTTTTATTATTTTATTATAATTATTAGTCTGATTTAATTATTGTATTTTTTTATTCATTTATTCTTTTATTCATTTATTATAATTATTATTCTGATTTAATTATTTATTCTTTTATTATAATTATATTCTTTTATTTCATTCATTGGCTCTCCTGTCTGTGGCTGGCTGGTATTGTGATTTTTTTAAAAAAAATCAAAAAAGTAAAAATACCAGTCCAGACATTAAACCGTAAAAAAACCTATGACAAATATAAATTTAAAAATGATCATAAAAATAATAGATCCGATATTTTTAAAGAACTTGACACAACAATACAATTTTTACATCATAAAGATTTCTATTATGTATGTGTGGAGGACAAAAGCGACTCGTAAAGGATTCTTCATGTATGAATCATTATAAATATCGCTGCAACGATATTTTATGCAATAAAACACAAAGGTTGTTTAAAGATACAGAATTTAGAGCACCAAGCACTCTGATTAACGAATATTTATATGTGATATATTGATGGATAGATATAAACTATATTTACAATATTTCAACTAATGTGCAAACATTTGCATCTACAATATTCGGATTTAAAAGAAAAATTCTTTATTTAATTGCAGAATATAATAAAAGTGGACAGAATATACTCGGACAAAACAACGCTTCGATACAAGTCGATTAAACCATACTAATCAAAGAAAATTTATTAGAAACCCATACACGATGAATGATTCTATTAAAGGTGGAGTCACATTTTAGTGGGCGCAATATAAGAAGGAACTTATAAGATGAAACTAGAGATTGTGCAAAATAGGGAAATCGAAACTCTTACTTCGTTCTTGAAACGAAATATAAGGAAGGAAAGTTTAATAAAAACTGATGAAAAAAATCTTCCCCTCGGCTGTTGGAAGCATATATGGGGAAGATGTCATTGTTAACCATTCAGAAGGATTTAAAAACACGGAATGTTATACCCTGAATTTAATAGAAAATATATGGTCAAATTTAAAGAATAACATAGCGACAAAAAAGGAATTCGAAAAAAGAGCATCTCTGCATATATCGACGATGTTAAATGGAGGATTATATATACACGAGTTAAAACAACGGAAAATTGCAAAATTCTTTTTTTAGGTCTATTTAAAATGTTCCTTAAAACTTAAATATTACTATTTTTTTATTTTTCAGGGCGGTATACAACTTAAAAAAAATACCGGCCACAGACAGGAGAGCCCACTTATTATATTCTTTTATTCATTTAATTCTTTTTTATTTTATTGACCAATTAAAAGGCTTTCTATTCATTTGCATCCTTGTTGATGATTATAATCATTAATAATATTGTAAAATAACTTACTCAATAAACTTTTTCTGCCAATTTTTTTGTCGGTTTCTAAATTAGGAAAACTTTTAGGGTTTTACAAAATCTCCTTTTTTTGATATTACGAGTGCTATTGGCTATTATTAAAGCAAATAATGTTTCACTTTGAGAAACATGTCAAACAAACTCATAATGTAATTGGTTGTTGAAAAGGGGAAGTATAAAATATTAATAACATTTCAAAAAAAAATCCAATGGTAAAATCACAGAATGAAAACAATGATGATGGATTAAAGATTGCTTTTTGTTTTAAGTGTAAAACTAACTTTGGTGATTTCGATGAAGGAAAATGTTTATGTAAGACCAATAGATCAGTAAATAAGAGTTCGGTAGATAAGATTTCAGTCGCTAAAGATATTTTAGTTGATAAAAGTTCAGTCGCTAAAGATATTTTAGTTGATAAAAGTTCAGTTGCTAAATATATTTTAGTTGATAAGAGTTTATCCAAAATTTCAAAATCAAATAGAACAGAAGAACGTCCCTCCAAAACAAGATGAACTAAAAAAATATTTAATGGACACAACAGGAGATATATGCTTATCGAAATCTACTGAACCATCTCTAATAAAAAGCGAAAAACAATTTTCTGAAGAAGTATATCAAGAATTAGGGGAACGTCTTTGTGAATTGGCAGAAAAACGCAAAGGTAAAAAAAGAACTTTTGATGTTTTTATTTTAGATAAAGAGGGCAATATGGGGGCATACGAGTTGAGCAAATTAGAAAAAAGTACTATAGAAATAAATGAACCGTTTACAAAGGAATTGTTTAAAGAGTTAGGTGATCCAATAAAAGATAAAGGAACATTTAAAGCAGATAATGTTGACGTAGTATTTGGAACTGATCCTGCAAAATTTGCTTTTAAATTAAAAGATAAAGATATAGCTGAAGAAATGGATTTGGGGTTGGATGTAAAAGAAGAGAAAACAAATATTTTGAAAGAAAGGTTGGTAATGTTAGCAAAAGAAATGGAATTAGAACAAATGGATACGCCGATCCCTCTTATAAGCCCGGAAAAGATTGTTTGTTTTTGTAATCAACTGGGATTAGAAAATAAAGATGATTTTATCAATAAAGCGGTATGTAGTTGTAAAAACAGTAGTGCTGAATTGAAAAATTCAAGCAAAATCTGTACAGTTTGTGCAAAAGACGAAAAAAGTAGCACAATCTTCATATGTCAACATTCATCGATACAGAACGAAATCAATGCACTCGGTAAAATAGTTAATGAAATTCCTGGACAAAATAAATCCTTTTCAACCACTTTATCAACTCAAAGAAACACGGTTGATGAAAGCACAAAAAGTAAAGAAGGAAACAAAAGTCTAAACTCAACCAAAAAGACTTCTAGGATGAATATTGATAAAATTATTTTTGAAGAGAAGGATGAGAAAAGTTTGGCTGATAAAAAGAAAGATAGAAGTTATACAGCGAAAGAGAGATCGTTAGAGAAGCATATTGAATCGATTGTTGAAATAGGAGAATCTAAGACAACTAAAACAATGAAGAATGGTTTGGAAGAACGATCAACCAAGAAAGATGGATCTTCAATTAAAGGAGCATCCACTCATAAATCTGACACAGCGATTAAAAGAGCATCCACTCAAAAATCTGACACAGCGGTTAAAGGAGCATCCACTCAAAAATCTAACACAGCGATTAAAGGAGTATCCACTCACAAATCTGACACAGCCATTAAAGGAGTATCCACTCAAAAATCTGACACAGCCATTAAAGGAGCATCCACTCACAAATCTGACACAGCCATTAAAGGAGCATCCACTCAAAAATCTGACACAGCCATTAAAGGAGCATCCACTCAAAAATCTAACAGAGCGGTTAAAAAAAGTACCGAATCAGAAAACCCCGTGAAGAATCTGTGAGCAAGAATAAAGAATCGACACAAAAAAGTGAAAAAATCGCCGCCTCTAACAACCCAAACAATGCAAAAGACCAATCCTCCCTGAAGAATTTCGAGAAAACAGCCCCCAAAGAAACACAAATTTCCAAAGAAAAGAGCAAATCAACTTCAAATACAAACCCTGACACAAAAAAAACAATTTCCGAATCAAAGGATTCAAAAGTTTTAGAATCAACAGCCAAGAAAATCGAAGACACAATAACAATTATTCAAGACAAGTCGTCTACGATTAGAAAAGGAGAGGTAGTAGATGTAATAATCGTAAGTGATAGTGGACATACAGGAGAACCTATATATGCCCATACGTTTAGAGGAAGTAAAATATCTTTAAATCCCGATGGGAAAGTAGCTAAACTTATCAAGTATTTTGAAAAATTACATAGAAAATCTAAATAAAAGTTTTATGTTGCATTTTTTATTAATACACAATTTATATATTTTCTTTATTTTATGTCTAAAAAGGTTTTGTTGTATGATATATAAAAATAGTAGTTACAATCCCTTCTTAATGGACATGTCTTTCGATCCTCGAGTTTTTTTTTTGATATTAAAATAAACTTTAAATTAAATACTTAAAGATGGTAAGACCTGCATTAAGGGGGGAAGAAAATTAAAATTTAATTAATTCAGTTTATTGATAAATAAAATTCAAACGAGCTTCAATCGATACTAGATTTTAATTGTATTCAAAAATAATTCGATTCAAATGTTTTCCCAATAATTCAAATATATTTACCTGGGGCAATTGTTCCTTTGCTGTCCTCCACCAACGTTCAATATTTTGAGTATTGATAAATGCATTATCAAAGTCAACAAATGCAATATTGTGATTGATTACATCATGGAGATATACTAATTCATTAAGCCTACGATATGCTCTCCAACCGTCAGTTATTATATAGGTACCTATGTTAATATTGTTTCTAATAAAATCTCGCAAGACAGTTTTATTTCTTAATCGTGATACAATACATCGTACTTTTTTTGTTCTTTTACATATTGCGCCAATTAACCAATATTTATCTCCTCTGAAAATTCTACCTCTCTCGTCTCTTCGAGAAACGACATGACTCTCATTGACTTCAACTACAGTACCATGATTCCCTAACACGTTGCTACAATTCTTGTAAACCATTTAGTTAATATTCCTCGAATTGTGTTTTCATCGTGATGCAGTTGCTCAGTTATGTTCATTGCACTTATGCCCATTGCTTTGTAGTACAGTATTGCGCTTAAACAGATTTGTAAACCTGCAAACACGCCATACTCAAAAAGACTTAGTTTCCTCTGGCAATTTCGTGATGAACATCTCCATATTTTCTTTATGCCCGTTTTTCTCTTGATGCATCGGCTTGGTACAGTTTCTGTGGGTGTGAATTAATCTCTTGTGTTGCAAAAAACTAATTGTTGTTTCGGGATCTCGTGTGGCTGTTATTAGTTCAATAAAATTCATGGGTGTAATATTATTTTAAATTTTTATTTTGTGACCCCCTTAATGCAGGTGATACCTTAAAGATTTATTTTAATGAATAGGGATTAAGAATAACCTATCAATATTTGCTAATCTAATTTATAGCGAAGAAATAGTGTACGAATACAGATAGTAGTTCAGTTACAAAAATCTCCAATTAATATATGTTCTGTCCGTAGCTATGCATGTGCAATATAGCCACTAAACAAATATATTCTTATGAAATATAAAAGACAATTCATTAAATAAATGTAACAGAATCAAAAGTACTATTGTCATTCAAGAATACAGAGAATTACCAGTTCAGGTTATCCGGTAATTTCACATGGGTAGATCATAAGATGTTTTTCTTGCTGTTTAAAAATAAAAAATCGATGAAAAGGTTTCTAGCTAAAAGTTTCAAAAATAAATGAATTTAAAATTATGAAATATTTGAGATATTGTTAATAATGGAGATTGATACAATGTTTTTTATTTAATATCCTCTGGTTAAATATAATTATGAGTTATTCATCTTTTTAGGATTTTTTCCAAAACAAGAGTTAGACAAATTATACACAAATTTAGTCGCTGTTGTTCCACTATACGGTAAAACTTATCATGTTTTTTTCTCTGTTGTAGTAAATTACGACGATAGTTCGAATCCCACTGATGCCGATTTTTTATTAAAAAAATTAAATATTAAAAATTTTTTTACGTCTTACTCTTTAAAAATCGAAACACTGATCGAATATAACAAATTGGTTGAATATCTCCTTAATAACACACTCTATAATTTCAATACTCGTTCTGAAAAATACAAATTTCTGAAGAAGATACGTAAAATGATTTTGTATAATAACCGAATATTTATTAAAACTGAAGATAATTTGGAACTTGAGTATTTAGAAGATTTAAACCCAGAAAAAAGTTGTCAATTATACAATTATTTCATAATTTATCGCATAGGGGAAGAGATACATTATATTTTGATTTGAAAAATCGTTTTTATAATATTAAAGTTATGATGTAACAACCTTAATAACATCTTGTCCTATTTGTTCAACACGCATAGTTACTACGATAACCGGAAGAACAAACCCTATAGTAGTGTTAAATAAGTTTGATAGATTTCAAATTGACATTACATATATGCTTGAATATATTGAGCAAAATGAAAATTTCAAGTATATATTAACAGTCTTGGATTGCGGTTCAAAATTTACATGGACATTTTCGTGTATTAATAAAAGTGCCGATGATGTTTATTTTAACCTAGAAAGATTGTTTTTAAATTACTGTGTTTCAAAAACAATTCAATCGGATAATGATTTAGAGTTCAAGAATAGTAAAATAAGATCATTATTTTTAAAATTCAAAATCAAACAAATTTTAGAAAGGCCTATCACCCACATAGTCAAGGGCAAGTTGAAAGATTAAATTTTACAATTAAAAGAATGTTGTTATCAAAAATGTGTTATGAAAACAATTAATGTTGGATTTCCTTTTTAAATGAAATAACGTATCGATATAATATTAACTTGCATAGAGCAATAAATAGCACCACTGTAGTTGAAATGTTAGGCATATGCGGATTTAATAACGATTCTAATTTATTAGCCGATAATAATAGGTTTGAAGTAAGTAATCTTATTGAAACCGAAAGTGCTGAGATTAATGCTTATAGATTACAATATTTTAGATCAATTGCCAACAGTGTAAGAAATCGACGAACAATAAGCGGTTTATCTCTACCAAGAGTAAACAGTGATAACGATATCGTATATATTAATAATAACAATATTATAAATGATGAAAGCAATAATAATAGTAATAGAGAGAATAATAACAGTGAAAGTAATATTTAAATTTATTTTAATGAAAAAACAGCATCACTGGATTCAAACCGTCGCCGTAATTTACTACAACATCGTGTGTTTTTCTCTATGCAATAACAATACGTGTAGATTTAATTCGGGCCTCTTTAATTTCAACGTATAATAAACTTCCATTAAGTGTTTGTTTAAACCTGATTTATTATTACAGCCTGATTTATTATTACGGGGTAGAGTTTCGTAGCACATACCTGACTATCAGGTTTTACCATAAAAATCCCCACGAGATAATAAGCACATGCTACATAATAATAGAGCAAACCATGCATTTGTGAAGAATGAGTTTTAAAACGAATGTGTTTTTCAACAAGAGAAGAATTGGAAAAATGTTAATTTGTGAATCATATTGAAATGTAGCTTATAAACATAGGTTCTGCATTTTCACCACAATTAATAACAAACAATGTGGAAATGGGTACAATGGTTGGAAATTCATTGATTAACCGTTCGGTCTAATCTACAAACGATTTAATCTTACATACAAATACTATTTAAGGCCTTTGGAGAGGTAAAAAATACTTATTAGGCTTAGAATACATATTAACTTTGATAGATTTAAATGCCATTGGAAGATTTGATTCGATTGCCAGTTGATTAAAATTTATTGTTTACATCCATTTTATTATTGAAATGATACTGATTAAATTTAATCCTTTCTTTTATTTAAAATGCTTTTTCCTGATATTTTAATTATTGCCTTTTTTTAAGGTTAGGTCCATGCTCGAACAGTGATGTAGAATAATGGATATCTACCAGAAAGTCCTCCTTATTCATTCCGGTTTTCCAAATAACAAACAACGTCATAAATATGGTCTTCTTCTAAGAAACCAAACCCACTTAATTACGAGGTTTTCTGTGACACCATAAAATCATTAAAATCCGTTCAATTATAAAGAAGTTTATTTAATTAATATTTAATTATTCACTTGTATGAGATTTATTAATACAATTAAATTATTTATTTAATATAATATTTAATTATTCACTTGTATGAGGTTTATTAATATAATTAAATTATTTATTTTATTATTTAATTAAATATTAATTAAAGGTAATATCATAGTTTTGGAGTGCGGGAACAAGTTCGATCTCAGGTTTATTAAAATATTTTTTATATTTTGATTCTTTAAAAAATCATGAACATTTTTGAACTTGCCGAAAAAACATCTAATGACGAAAAATCATTTGAATTTGCTGTCGAGTTGGGGCTAATCAATATAGAATCGAAAAAATGTGTAAAGTGTGGCACAGATATGATAATAGAACGGGGAAAACAACGCCATAATGTTAATGGTAGATGGCGTTGCATTAAAAGACAATGCAGGAGCAGCCTTTCCCTTTTTCAAGGCACAATCTCTAACGGTATACACGTTACAATCACTGCCCTAATAAGATAAATTTATTTTTTTAGTATGAATTTTAAAGTCAGTTGTGCCTTTTTTCATTGTGGTATAAATAAAAATACTGCGGTTTTTTGGTTTAAAATTTTTAGAAGAATTTGTAATTCATACCAAATGAGCTTAACATCGTTTAAGATAGGTGGTGAGGGATATACTGTTGAAATCGATGAAACATATGTTTATAAACGGAAATACAATGTCGGTCGCGTTCTACACAAACAATCAGTTTGGCTAGTTGGAGGCATTTGTAGAGAGGATGGAAGAATTTTTTTAAAAATTTGTGAAAAAAAAAATGCAGAAACATTAACAGGAATTATTATTAATTGTGTAAAACCAGGAACCAAAATTATAACAGATTGCTGGAGAGTTATTTAAAATTAGAAGATAATGGCTTTTTCCATGCAACAGTTAATCACAAATATAATTTCATTTCACCAGAAGACCCCAGCATACATACGCAAAGGATTGTAAGATTATGGAGAAGTATAAAAACTTTCATACCAAAAAATATAAGAAGAGAATTTCTTGAATACTATGCTGATACATATATTGTTAATAGATTAATTAACAACGACGGAAAGGCCAAAAGATTTTATAGTTTTTTAGAAATTATTAAACTTTATTATTCTTAATTTTTTTTTCAGAAACAATATTTTAATAAATCTGGGATCGAACTTGTCCCCTCCAAAACTAGGATATTACCTAATTAAATAATAAAATATTATAAAATATTATCCATAAATGAGAGAATATGAAATAATAGTTTACGGAGCAAGTGGTTTTACAGCACGTTATGTAATTAGAGAACTTTTAGATCTTAAAAGGAATTTTGCTTTAGCAGGAAGATCCAAAACAAATATAGCCAAGAATATTTCAGATATTAAAGGAGCAAAGGAATTAAAAATCTTTGAATGTAAACCTGAAGAAGCAACAAAAATAACGTCGATGGCTAAAGTGATATTAAACCTAGCAGGGCCTTATATCTTCTCAGGCGAAGATATAATCAAAGCCTGTCTAATAACCAATACACATTATTTTGATATTACAGGAGAAACCTTTTTTTTAGAAAATGTGATCAAAAACTTTTCCGAGGAATCCGAAAAAAAAGACGTCGTAATTTGTAATTGTTGTGGATTCGATTCCGTGCCAGCAGATTTAGGTGTAGAATATTTAAAAAGGGAAATAAATGAAGAATGTGAGATTTGGGGAATAATGAAATTAAAGGACTGTGAATTAAATTACACGACCTATGAAAGTTTAATCCACGGAATAAGAAATGTAAAAAAAACACGTCAACTAAGAAACACGAAATCAAAAACAAAATTAAAAAAATATTTCTATGACGAAAGAAGTAAATCTTATAATGTAATTTTTATGGGAACTGACGCTTCAGTGGTTAAAAGAACACAAAACTTTATGAGAAATAATAATTTCAAATCTGCTGATTATTTTGCATATTTGGAAGTAGGAAATTATTTCAATTTGTTGTTGTTGCAATTCTTTTTCTTTTTAATTTCTTTGATGGTTTCTTTTGATTTTGGCTTTAATTTACTTTTGAAATTTCCTTCTTTTTTTACTTTCGGAAAAGTAAAAATTGAAAGACCGGATGAAGAGAAATTGAAAAAAAGTTCTTTTGAGTTAATATTTTATGGTAAAAATAAGAAAACTGAAGAGAAAAGGAAATTGATTATTAAGAATGAAGATCCAGGATATAAAACAACTGCTATTTGTTTGGTTAGTTCGGCAATTTGCTTCCTAGAGATGGAAAATGTTAAAGGAGGTGTTTATACGCCGGGACAATTATTCTTTAATAGCAATTGTTGTGAATTACTTAAAGGAAGAGGTATTGAATTTATTATTGAATAAAATATTGTTACAAGCTTATTTACTCTCATTCTTTTATTTATTACTCTCATTCTTACTCTCATTCTTTATCTCATTCTTTCTCTTTTATTTCATACTCTCATGCTTACTCTCATTCTTACAAGTTCTTACTCTCATTCTTTTTCACAATTACTTTTTACAAGTCTTTTGTTTTTTTTTTATGTTTTGGATTCTTGTGTTAAAACTTTGCTTTAAGGACGAAGCTAGTGAACATTTAAGCTATCACATAACAAAGGACCATCCAAATCCTATAGAAAAGGAAGCTCCTGAGGAAGAACAAATCGAAAGGATCCTTTATGAAAGCTTTATTCCTTTAGATAGTCTCTTATTTCTTATAGAAATCAACAATATGACAGAAAGAAATGTCATTTATTTGATAGAACACACAATTATTCCGGCAAAGAATTATTTAATTGAATCAAATGAATCATTAGAAGATGTTTTAAGAATTTTCTTTGCCTTTGGAGGCAAAATAAAT
This sequence comes from Tipula confusa, assembly GCA_963556175.1. Taxonomy (NCBI): domain Eukaryota; kingdom Metazoa; phylum Arthropoda; class Insecta; order Diptera; family Tipulidae; genus Tipula; species Tipula confusa. Next base: position 41,704 of record CAUVYK010000296.1, read on the forward strand.
GTAAAAGATTTAGGTTTAAGATTCTCTTTAGAGATACGAAATAAATATTTTGAAGATGATAAATCTCAGATAGCAAAAAGTATTTATATGGGTTATAAAGAATCTCTTACAAATATAAAAATAAAAAGGTTAAAAGATAACCCAGGATTAGATAAAAAGTATTTGAAGATGGTGTTAGCTTTAAGAAAAAACATTATAGAGAGTGAAAACCTTGTTTCTGCAATAAAACGTGAAAGAAATGAATTTATTAAAAACTTTTCTGAACGAAAATCTTTAACCGATTCAGAAATTTTGGAATTACAAATAAAGATTAATCTAGGTGGTTCAATTTTCGTTCCTAATTTATTGTTAGAGATCATCGAACAAACTGTGATACCAAATAAACAGGAATTTATTACAAATAATATCACAAAATTGTTGAAACCTGTTGAAGAATTAACAGAAATGATAAGACATATGTCAAAAGTATCTAAAAAAGATGAAATATTAAAGTTTCTTAAGTCATGTTTGATTAGAGATGATTGGATATTCAAGAATTCTTTAGACGAGGCATTCAAAGCACGTACAAATATTTTAGAAGCTTTTCTTTTAGGTCAAAAAGAAGAAACAGTGATAGAAAAAGAGAAAATTTTAGATAAATTTCAGGAAAATGAGATAATTAAATTGATAAAAGATTTCGAGAACATCTCAGAGAATAAATTTAATAAGTTTTTGATCTTGAATAATGATTTTGTTAAAAGTTACATTAACTTTTTGTTAAACGGACAAAAAGAATCTGAAACTATTTTAATAGATCGGTTTAACAAGAAAATTCTTTAAGGTAATTATTTCGTTAATCAACTTTATTGTAAATTAATTTGATTATTTCATTAAAATATTGAAACTGGGTACTTAGAACCTTTTATTCTCATAATCTAGAAATCTCTTTTTAGATTTAAATGAGATCTAAGAACTTGGCCTACAATTAATAAAAAAAGCTTTAAATAGAAAAAAAAGAATTATACAATAAAATGAGAAGATTATTTGGGTTTCTATGGGATGAAGAAGATTGTATGTGTATTATTCATGCTATAAGACTAGATTATTTAAAACCAATATTATCAAAACTATCCAAAGAAGAAGCACAGAAATTGGATCATGGCAACATTCTTTGTTTTATTTCAGATTCCAAAGGAAATGCAATTATTAGATGGAGAGACAATAAAACATGGTCCCCTTCTAAATTAATTGATGGTTGGTTGATCTATAAATCCGTGAGTGAATATGAAAAGAAGAATCCTAAAACTATGCTCTTCTCAATTGATGAAAACAATCAATCAATGTCAACACCAGGCCCGACTACCGCTTGGAATGATTTTGAATCTAGTAAAGATCTTTTTAAGAGAACAATAAACATCAATTACATGGACGTTACTTATAAATTCATCTCTTATTTTAGACCAGGGTTGATTACAATGAAGTTGAGTAAGACACCTTTCTTCGAAACGTTATTATATGTTGTCAGGAATAATTTGGAGGAAACTAATCATTATGTGGATTCACGAACCGTATCAGCCAATTTGTTGTATCAGAGGTTTGGGTTGTTACCACCGACAATCAATGATTTACAGTATTCTAAATATGGGTTGTGATAATGAGCTATGAATTAAGTGATTAAATATTTTAAAAGAACAATCTTAAAACAAATACATTCAATGGTCTAAAATATTTTTATGTTGATTATAAATGATTCTTTATTAATGTAGGTTGAACTTTACTATACAACATATTATATTCTTTTATAGGAGTTAACACGTATTTTACTAATATAAAAAGGAATTTATTACAGTGGCTTAAAGAGCATTGTATAAATAAAAAGTGACTATCTTGTTGTCGTTTGAGTTTTTTGGACAATAAATTTTTTTAATTTGAAGCTGTTTAGAAAACTATCGTTGTGTCAAATCATTCTTACATATTTTATTCAAAATATACCTCTAATTTTAAATACATATTTTGTGATTAGCAACTATGGCTGGATGATACAATATGGTCAATGTATAGTTTTCTACCCCAATAAGCTTCCCCTCCCAATATTTTATCTCTTTGAAAATTATAAAATGAAGAGGTTTATCAATCAACTGATATTATATTTTCTTTTACCGAACTTAGATTCTAATATCACCATCCACAATTTATTGTCTCTAAGTAGAAGTAACAGAGTTCAATACATTGTAAAAATAATGTGGTATGATTCAATCTATTAACAGTTGTCATGTATCTGAAATTATATGGTGGTCATGTATCTGAAATTATATGGTGGTCATGTATCTAATGGTCGTCATGTCTAGATTTTGTGAGTAAACAGCCTCACGTCATAAACGACCTAATTCTTGAATACCGAACTCGGAAGTTATGATGAAATATCTGCTTATCAAGAACCAATCCTAAATATTTCTAGTCCAAGTAAACAACATCATCCCTTCTATCATAAACACAAAAATCAGCTCCTGATTCCATAGAAAGACACGACCTTTCATTTAAATACTTTTCTTGACAAAATGAGAATTGGGGGTATTGGTCATCTCCATGGAAAGTCATGATAGAGGTTGTTTGTCCAACCGAGAACTATTTTGTTTGCATTTCTGAGTTGTCTACACCGACAGATTTACAATTCACTTTTAGTGTAAATCATCCGTAAATGTTTTATTATAAGCAAGTAAATGTCTTATTATAACCAAATCCATCCATGAAACACTCCCCCCTACAATAAAAATAATAATAAAAATAAAAATTAAATATTCCATCCCATGTTAAAAGATGAACTTTTCTATTTCACTTTCGGTGTAATATTTTCTATAGGCACATCCTATAACATTAGAATATTACACATCTCATCCTTTATGTCCTTATACCTCATCATAACCTTCTTTATAAGTAAGAAACAAAGTACCATGATAGGTATTTCCACCAACATTATCACCATCCCTGAAAGTTTAATCTCTTGTGTCATAATTTTAATAGAACACTTCATTATAAGAAAGAGGGGTTCCCCTCTTTATTTCATTTTAGAGAAATTGAGTGTTCTCTTCATTCTTTTAGGATTCATTCTGAGTTTATATCCCTTTTATTATTTGACTAGGTATAAGAGGAAAGAGAAAGAGGTTGTGGTGACAGGGATCTATGCTTATATAAGACACCCTATTTATCTAGGGTTCTTTGTGTTTGTTTTGGGATGTGAAGTGTATTTATCTGCTTATGTCACATCACTTCTTACCATCCTTTTCATGTTCACCAAGGTTAGAGAAAGGATAATTGAAGAAGAAAATCTTTTATCAGAAAACGAAGTTTATAAGGAATATAAAAAGACTGTTAAATCTGGATTCTTTATTTAAAGGTTATTCTCATTAATATTATAATTAATATTATAATTAATATTAATCAAATTAATTCTATTTTAATTAATATTAATCAAATTAATTCTATTTTAATTAATAATTAATTCTCATTAATTCTATTTTAATTAATAATTAATTCTCATTAATTCTCACCTCATAATTATTTGATAAAATCTCAAACTTAGCATAAGAATTAATCTTTTTCTCCCCAGACCTCAGACCTTCTATTTTAATATTGTTATTGAAATTCCCTTTAAATGAAATTAAAATATTTTTACTGATCTCTTCTTTCTCCAAGAAAAGTGGCTTTAAGAATATTTTAGCACCATTAAATTCCAAGACCGGAATCTCCCAAATCAATTTCCCCGAAATCTCTTTAACTTTACCGGTTGTTATGGAACAATTAGTTTTGTAAGTACTTGGTTGTAAAGGAATGATTAAACATACCTCTTTCAATTTACTGTTAGCTATTATCTCATAGCCATCCTTCAACTTCTTTATTAGAAGAGGTGGTCTCTTCTCTTGGATCATGTACCTGAATACCTGGATTATTCCACCATACAACCTGAGATCGAATAGACATTCCGTACCATTTCTCTGATACTCCTGATCAGAAAAGACTTTCAAGTCATTCGAGACATTAAAAGAAGCCTTTAGATCTAAAGGCTTTTTCAAATAACTTTTACAACTTACACTTCCATCAACCTTACAAGAAAGGATATCAAGGTCTGTTGTGGTAACACAGTTATAAGATTCTATGATATCTAAAAAGATTTCATTCTCCATTAAATTTATTGTATCCTTAAATAAACCAACAGCAACAATTTTTGTGTCTTCTTTGTAATCAAATTTAATTTTCTGTCTTTCGAATATTTCAAGGAATTTGAAATAATTCCTTTTAATTATTGAAGGGGAAAGGTTCTTGGGAAGTGACTTCTTTATTTTTCTAAGTGAATTTAGAACGAATACTTCGTTCTCTTTGCAGCACAAGGCTGCTAAATAGACGGAGTCTATTTTTAAGGTACATATTACTTTATTTGTATCTAAGAAGGTGATAGGGATTGTTATGTTGGTAGTATCTCCAAGTATAACATTCATTTCTAAATCTAACACGTAAATCTCTTCAAGCATTTTTGTGTTTTTTTGTAAAACGAGTGGTTTTAAAATAAAATTGTAAAACAGAGCTGTTTTCAATTGAAATAATAATTAAAATCAAAATAATAATTAAATAATAAAATAATAATAAAATAATAATTAAATGAATAAAATAATAAAATAATTAAATAATAAAATGAATAAAATAATAATAAAATAATTAAATAATAAAATGAATAAAATCAACTTGTACAAATTTAACTGGCCTAGTGTGAGAAGGCATGAATTAGTAGATGTTATAGACAATCCAAAACAGTGTTGGATTGTGAGTGGTATAAAAATATATGACAAGAACAATTAATGTTTGTGTGAATTTAACAGAGGAGAAAATTCTGGCACTTGTTTGAAAAAGGTTTATATAAATTAATTCACAACAGTTTATATCAGAGATCCAGAATACCTATCAGATAAGCCTTCGTAAATTTGATGTAAAACAAGGATTTATTAAAGATCTATTTTAATAATGAGATATTGTTATTATGAGATATTGTTATAATAAATTAAATTATGAGACATTGTTAAAAGAACTCCAAAAATTGGGGCTTAAAATTTAATAAAGTCTTAATGGTTGAGAATAAGTGCTCTTTAAATATACGGTATCCACATTGGATACCCCCTTCTTTAAGAGGGTGATCAAGAAATCAAGACCGGTTTGAATATTAGAAGCTACATTCTCCGATCCTAGATCTAAGGTCCCTGCCGCAAAGCTGAGTACCGTGTTCTGTCTCAGTTTAAATTTCACTGTCCTCGTAATTTCTTCATGAAAAGTTTTCAAATCCACGTTCGGTTTAATAAAATAAAGAGGCGTCCTCTTCCTGTTAAAGAAGTTGATCTCAAAGAACCTGTTAAAGTTTGTTAGAGTGATCACTGCGTGGTGCTTGGAGGCTATCTTCTTCTTAATATTGTTCTTCTCTTTTGTTTTTCCTTGCACTGAATCAAATGAAACAAATGGAATGTTGGCTTCTCTACATTCTTCTTCCAATTTTTTGTCACCGACGACAATTAATTTCTCACTTTTGCGTTTCTTGAAAGGCAATAAAACGTTGGAGTCGAAACGGACGTCTTTTTTTAAATCGTAGCCTTTTAAGGAGATTTTCACTTCGATTGTATCTTCTTTGTTTTCGGTTGCGTCAATTATTGTTTGGATTTGTGTTCTTAGTTTTTCGGTGTTGTAAAATCTAATTATTTGTGTTTTTCACTTACGTCATTTTTAGGGGTTGGAATTATTTTTTAATAAATGTTTTAATTATTTTTTAATAAAATGTTCTAATCCCAGTATTTTATCCTAATCCCAGTATATTATTCTAATCCCAGTATATTGTTCTAATCACAATATATTGTTCTAATCCCAGTATATTGTTCTAATCCCAGTATATTGTTCTAATCCCAGTATATTGTTCTAATCATGATTTTCATAGCAAACCCTTTTTTTTATTGTTTCCAATCCTTACAGATCGTCTTCTTATGATAATCAAAGTTATGATTATAACCAATTTATCTTGACAATAATTGTTATAATTTGTTTGTTTAAACCAACATTATTAATTTTAAAAACATAAAAGGTTGTTGTCTATACCGTCTGTTCTGATCCCCGACCAACAATAGACTCCTACTCTACAAACAATTAATAATGTTGGTTTAAATGGGTAACCTTCAACCTTCCTTATTTGTAGAGTAAGAGTTTATTGTTTTACGAACGAAGTATTTCTTCTATAATTCAATTAAATAGGAAAAGTTCTTCGTAACCACCAAAAAAAGAGATATTAACAAAATAAAACAATTTCAATTTAATCAAAGAGGTTCACAACAACATTTTCCCTCTTCAACAGAAGATACTCCACATCTTTCACATTCTATACCTCCTTCTTTATATTTCATCAAATCCAAACAAAAGACATCTCCTTCTCTAAGATATTTATTGCCTTTAAAAGAACTATTTAATACTTCTTCACTGAATTTATTGTTAATTTTCTCAGCGAATTCTTTTGCGTCATCGTAGTTTTTGTTCTTAAAAGCTACTCTCATTGCATTATTAATAACTAGTTCTCTAATCTCTTCAGGTAGATTGATTTCTGTGAAGTATCTAGTATCTTCTATGGCCAATTGGCTATCTTCATTCTTCTTTCTAGCCCTTTCGGCTAATAAGGCACACAACAATTTACCTGTTTCTTTATTTGGTTTCAATTTTAAAGATTCTTTTAACTTTTTTATTGCAATATTAAATTTACCTTGTTTTATAAATTGAATTAATTCTTCGTTCCATTCGTTGTTAATATTTAATTCTTTTAATTGATTTTTAACCGTTTTATCATTAACTGCATTATCCTTAATTGTATTATTCTTAACTAATTCATTTTTAACTGCATTATCCTCTTTTGATTGATCCTTAATTGTATCATTAACTGTCTTATTCGCTTTTAATTGATCCTTATCCAATTTACTTTTATCCAATTTACTTTTATTCAATTCATTCTTAATTAATTCACTTTTATTCAATTCACTTTTATTCAATTCATTCTTAATTGAACCCCCCTTCAATGAAAAAACCCTTTTAGCTAAAATTTTTACTTCCTCCCCGAAAAATTCAATCTTCTCTTTTATTTTTTCTGTCTGATTCCCACATAAATACAACAGAAAGAGCCTCTTGTCATCCTTCAATTTAATTAGACATTTCTCAGCTATCTCCAGACAGCAGTCTTTAATGGTTTCATTGGCCAATTCATTCAAATTCTCTTCTTCCAATTCATCACAAAATTCATAGCACATGGCGTACTTTTTGGTGCTTAAAGCCATTTTAAACTTGTAATACAAATCAGTGACATAATCCAAAGCAAGGTCTCCTTGATTATACTTGATTAATGTGTTAAGTGAATACAATCCCAATAACTCTCCATTCTTAATAACATTCTTAACTTCCTCTAATTCATTTCTCTGTAAATTTAATACGAATCTTAATTCTGTTAAATCCAATTCACAAGAAATCACTTCATCTCTTAAGAAATAGAGTTTATTTCCATTTAAATGGAAAATAAAAGAATTCTCTTCACTTTTCAAAATCCCCTTTTCTGAATTTAAATATTTTATCTGTGTTTTGGTGGAATAAATTAAAGTATCTTCATAGAATAAACAACTGTTAATGGGAATTAATTCTTTTACATTGTTAATTAATTTAAAATCTTCATCTAATAACCAAATTTCTTTTTCATTCCAAATTGCAATTAACTTATTTTCTGAGTTATAGTCATTAGAAAGAAAATTATTAAAATCAAAACATCCTTTTTGATTTAATACCTTTAAATCAAAATCCAATAAAATTAAATTATTTCCTTTTTTTGCAATTAATTTATTTTTTTTGTGAAAAAATAAATTATCATAATTAAATTCCAATTCCTTTATAAAATCACCTTTACAATTTAAAAATTTTAAACTATTATTTATAATTAAAATGTTTTTATCTGTTATAATTGCTTGTCCTTTTCCTTGAATAATTGAAAGTGTTCCATTTTTTAAAATTTCAAATGTATTTTCAAATTGTATTAAAATTAATTCGTTTAATTCATTTACTTGAATACTTTTAATTGTTCTTTTAAATGAATTTATTTTCTTTTCATTTTTTAAGTCATTAAAAAATAAATCTTTATTCTTTGCATAATAAAGACCTTCTTTAAATAAAAAGATGGGTTTTTCTATTTTGGAATTAAATAAAATAAATCCATTATCATGGCCTGCTAATAAAAGGCCTTCCTTCTCAGATAAACACCAGAATCTTGTTTCTAATGTAAATTTAACCATTGTTTTGGTATTAAATTCATATTTACAAATTAAACCGTCCTCTCCATTAGAAATAATATTATTTTGATTTAAAATAACTGAAGAGACAATATTTGAGTGTTGATAAAAAGTGTCCTTTAAACTAATTAATCCTTCAAATTCCCAGAGTTTTATTTCTCTATCATCTGAGACAGTACAAAACTGATTCTTATAAACTGATAATCCATTAATTCCTTTCTCATGTCCTTCAATTATTTGTTTTACTGTAACATTTGGTAAACTTAAGAAGCCTTTCTTCTCTGAGTGTAAATTCTTGTAATCCCATAACCTGATACTTTGATCTAAGGAGACACTTAAAATAAAGGTGTCTAGAAAGAATTTACATCCCATAACATAATGAGTGTGTCCGATCATTGTGCTTAAAAGTCTTTTGTTTTGAAAGTTGTAGATTCTGATTGTTTGATCATCGCTACAACTTAAAATATATGGTTGTGTTGGATGGAAATCTAAGCCTCTTATATAATCCTTGTGATCACTGAACGTTGTTAACACTTTTTTGGTTCTAAAATCCCAAATTCTGATTTTTGTGTCATCTCCTCCACTGGCAAAAATCTCTAAAAATGGATGAAATATAATAGCTCTTACTGGGCCTATGTGCTCTGTTAATGTACATAACCTTAATTTTAATAAATAATTGTATATTTTGATTGATCCGTCGTGGTGTGCTGTTATAAATATTGGCTTTTGTGGGTGGAATGCACAGCTCTTAATTCTTGTTGTTTCGTGAGTGAAATTATTTTCTAGCATAAATTAGGGTAACTTTTTATAAAATAATTGTGTAGTATTTTATGAGGGTTCGGTTCTCATGTTTGTATAACCAATGCTTTAATTATTAATAAATATTTCATGCAAGTTCTAACACTACAAGTGTTATGATTAGAACCCACAGACCTGACAATGCTTTAAATTATTAATAGTATTTCATGCAAGTTCTAACACTACAAGTGTTATGATTAGAACCCACAGACCTGACAATGCTTTAAATTGTTAATAAATATTTCATGCAAGTCTAACACTACAAGTGTTATGATTAGAACCCACAGACCTGACAATGCTTTAAATTATTAATAAATATTTCATGCAAGTCTAACACTACAAGTGTTATGATTAGAACCCACAGACCTGACAATGCTTTAAATTATTAATAAATATTTAAAAGATTGTCATTTCATGCGAGTTCCAATTCTAATAGAACGAGACCTGAACCCGCATAAAATACTCATTAACAATTTAAAAATTTAATAATTATTTTTATTCAATCCATGCAAACAATAAACCCAGCAATTTTATACGTCTTTAGTATGATTTACGTATTAATCAGTTGTTTGATTTCCAAATACATAAATGAATATTTACAAATCCCTTTATCAATTTTCTATTATTTGATCAATTTCGGTGTTTATCATACAAGGTTATATTTATACCTCTTGTTATTCAACATTTCCGTTCTTGCCTTAATTAAGAAGTCCTATTTAAGGACCTACATTTTAATGACCATAAATTTACTCATCTTCGGCTTTGTGAAACAATTTGGATATTTAATAAATTTAGACGTAAGATCCAAGAATAATGTTAGTATCCAATTCTTATTACTGGTCCCCAAAATGTATTACGTCTCTAGTAATTATTTGGATATAAATTACCTTTTCTGTTTACCTGCCTTAATGGCAGGCCCCGTTATTCCTTTAAGAAAATTCATAACGAAAGAAGTTTTTGAGAAACGATATTATAAAAGAATGATGCAAGTGTTATTTTACGGTCTCCTAGTTCTTTTTATTTTAGAGAACTTGAATTACGAAATCCTGATCTCTGCTAAAGGAACTTTCAACAGAATCATTTTATTATATTTCTATGGTCTTGGTTATAGGAGTCAATATTATTTCGTGTGGTCATTTTCTTCTATTTGTTATTCTATCTTGGATTTGAATGTAGAAAATATTGATCCGTTGAAGTTTGAGACTTCAGAGAATATGCAGAATGTAATGAGGAATTGGAATGTCTATGTAAGTGTTTGGTTAAAGGAGAGTGTGTTTGATGTGTTGAAGTGTAAAGGCAATTTTGTTGCGGCGGTAGCTACTTGTGTTGTATCTTCTATGTGGCATGGCTTTTATATTTCTTACTTTTTAATGTTTTTGGGGTTCTCGTTTTTGGTAATTCCGTTGAAAAATAATACAAAGATTTTTAAAGGTTTGGTTGGTGAAAAAGTGACGAGGATAGTGGAAATAATCATGTCTTCTTTATTGGTTTCTTACTTTTCTGTCCCGTTTTACTTTCTTGATGTTTATAAAACTTGGGCTGTTTGGAAAGGGGTTCAGTTTTATGGTTTAATTTACCTTTTTGTGTCTTATTTTTTCTACGCGCTTAGTTTTTTAAAGAGAAGTGAAACAGAAAATAAATAATTGGAAATAACATTTTTTATAATAATAAAAACAACCATTAAAATTATCATTTAAACATTTAAATAACCATTAAAACAATCATTTAAACAAGGTTTTAATTCCAATTTCCTGAGATATTAATATTCCATGGATGGTTAAACTTACTGCAATTCTCAACAACTAAAAATCTTCCTTGTTCAATTACACGATTCTTTGAATTTTGGGATTCTTTGAATTTTGGGATTCTCTGAATTTTGGGATTCTCTGAATTTTGGTTCGTCATGTTGTTTTTAAATACCAATTCCACAACAATCTCAAATACGTGTGGTACCCCCCTTAGTCTAATTGATAATTCTGTACTTGAAATACGTTTCAATATGTCAGTCTGAAAATCTACTCAATAGGTCTACTCAATTGTACAAATAAAAGATACATCACCCATCATAAAATCAATTCAATTCAAATCAACTCAAATCATCAACCACCAACCCCTTGAAGGCCTTTTCCTTCTCTTCGGTATTCCTGAATTTCACAAACCACTTCTCCCCATTTAAAATAGCTTGCCTCATCTCACAGCTCTCTTTGATTAAAACAAAACAATTCTTATGAACATTACATTTACAATCCTTGCATTTAAAGCCTTGTAATGCAGTACCTCTTAAAAGATCATTGCAGTGATCACAGAAAGTGCTCTTCTCAAAGGTGTGAGCGAAGAATGAATGATTATTAAATTCATGTTTCAATGAACTTATTTCATAATTCTCTTCAATAGAGAAAGAATCATTTCTACCTTTTTTTATTTCATCTTTCAAATACTCTATTCTTTTATTTGTTCCTTCCAATTGTGCTTCTCCTTCAAGTTTTGTTGAATGTTTTAAACTTTTTAATAATCTCTCTAATCCTTCTTTTAATTTACATTCTTTTATTAAGTTTTCTTCTAATACCTTTAAATTGGTTTTTGTTCTTTCTTTCCTTTTAATATCTGAAATGAAAATGAAATTTAAAATTAAATTTCTTTCCTTATTATTCATTTGAGTTAATTCATTGTTTTTTAATCCTTCAACTTTTATATTATTAATATTAAATTCTTCATTTTTAATTTTTAAAATTGAATTTTCAAATATTAATTCGGATTCTTTAAATTGTTCTTCTATTCTATTTTCTATTCCTAATTTTGATTTAACAATTTGTACTTTATAATTTAATTTAATACTTTCTATCTTTTTTCTTGTTAATCTTTTTATTTCATTTTTTAAGAATTCTACTTCTTCTTCCATTTTTGTATTTTTTATTATTTGTTCTTCTAATTTTTGTTGATATTCTTTTATTTGAATTTTCTTAATTTTTAATTCTTTTTTGGAAGAATTATCAAATCCAATAATTTCTATTTTGTTAAAAAGTGTTTTTACTTCCCTGATTGTATTTTTAATTTTCTGAATTTTCTCTGTGCCTTTTTCGTTAGAAATACTTAATTTCTTTAATTTTGGTAAATAAGTATTTTCTATCAAACATTTTTTTAAACTGTTCTTATGAATTGAACATTCTAAATTCACTTCACAAGAGATTTCACTGTTTTGACTTATAAAATCTATTTTACTTTTGGAATTACTTTTTCTTTTATCTCTTATGCTTACTCTCTTGTCTTGCCTTGTTGGTTCGCCTGTCTTAATACATTTTTCAGTTTGAATACACTCATTTGTTTTAATACACTCATTTGTTTTAATAACTTCTATAAAAAACTCTTGTTCCTTTCTTGGCTCTTCTATAAAATTTGAACCGTGTAAATCTTTTAGGAACTCTGAAGTGAATTGGGGGTCGTGAGAGAATCCTATAAATCTTTTATAATCAGGTTTCTGTTTTTCATTAAAAGTGATTTCGGACACAGCGTCAGGAAAATATGAAATATCGTAAAAGACAACAGTTTCGGTATGAAAGGTGCCTTCTTCAAATGTAAGTTCTCGAAATCTATATTCTTAAAGAATGGGTGTGCCATTACACCCATCAAATCCAACCTCTCGTTATCTTTCACCAATAGTTTTGATATCAAATCTTTGATTTCTTCACTTCCTTTCTCGTTTATATATTCAATGTTTGAGATTTTGGAATAAGTTTCTTCAAGTAATTCAGAATAAAAAGGGGGTTCATCATTTAACATTTCATAGATCACTGTTCCCAATGTCCATAAATCTACTCCATTCCCATATTCAACCAACTTCCCTGTTGATGAAAGTACTTCCGGTGAAACATAATCGGGAGTTCCGACTGTGACATCACAAATAATTTTACCGTTTCTTAAAGATGCACAGCTACCAAAATCACATAATTTTAAATGTCCCTCTTTTGTTAAAAGTAGATTCTCAGGTTTCAAATCCCTATGTACGAAATTTAATCCATGTAACTCCTTTAAAGCTAAAACTATTTCTGCCGCATAGAATTTTATTTCATTTTCCGTTAAAGGCTGTTTTGTTAAAAGGTTTACGAAATCTCCGCCTGGATAGAAATCCATTAAGAAGTAAACGAAATTTTCATCTTGAAAAGTAGAATGTGCAGATACCAAGAATTTTATGTTTTTAGCTTTAATAAGTAGTTCCTTTTCTTCCATGTGGAGCGCTGATTTGGGTTGTTGGTTAATTATTTCCTTTGTAACTCTTTTTAATGCAAAAGGTTTTTTATCTTTTGTGACTAAAAAACTTCGCCGAATGCTCCTTTAGATAATTGTTGTAAATATTCGAAATCGTTGGCTTTGATTCTTCTTTTATCTTTATAAAGGTTTTCTAACATTTTCGGCTTATTTAAAGAATGATATGTGTTGTCTAGACAATCTAGCAGGGTACTGATTGTCTCTATCGTGTTTGTTGTCATTTGGGCATAGAATTAAAATAAAAATTATTTTCATTTTTAAAGGTTCGAATCGTAGTTTTTCAGTATTCTGTTTTAAAGACACAATCTCATTATTTATAAGAAATTGATGTTGTAAGATAATAGATTGTTTATAAGATGGTGAGCTGGCCAAAATTTAAATGAAATTATTGCAAAGATATTTATAAAACCTTATAAAATAAAAGATTGGAAATAAAAAATAGGGATGTTCATTAATATCTCTAATTTATAACAGAAGGTTTTGAAATACTGAATCATTTTAAAAAGGGGTTTTTGTTGTTTTATGTGATTGTTTAGGGACATTTCCTCTTTTAATATACATGACACTACTTGTGGAAACTCCATGAAAGTTGAAGAATGTTTATTAATTTATGCCTCTTCTTGTTAACTACAACTATTGTCATAAAAGGTGGCTTGCAAAAGAATGTATATATTTATTTTTGCTATTCTATACATTTTTTTGTACATAAAGAAGTAGATGTATTAAATATTACAATAACCAAGGTACTGCTGCACATCTCTATCGTAAACAATAAGATTGTGATAAGATGTAATGAAAACCCAGAGATGTAAATATATTTGTTGTGTTTCTTCTAAGGAATTTTGCTAGGATGCGGTGCTAGATGAATTATTTCCTATAAAAATTTAATAAAATTAGCGTGTAAAAGAATACAGAAACCATAAGAGATATAAAATCTATGATGCTTTTATTTCAAGGAACTAATGGTTCTAATTAAATTTCAGCATCTCTTTGAGTATTGTAGCGACACCATTCACTCGAATGATAAAGATGTTCATTTGATAATAAAACAAGAATTACTGTTTACAAATATTTTTAACCCGCTCTCTCAAGCAACAACACCCCCCTAAAATATATTCATAAAGACATACATATAGCATTCCTGGCTGATATATATGATTTATGTGACAAAATAATTATTTATCTGATACATGAGATTGTTTACAATACAAAATGTTAGTATTTGACGTAGCATGAGAACTTTTTATTTACACTGAATTATCAGAAGTGTTCTACTCTTTCGTCATTCTTATAATATTTGTTTAAAGAGTTTTAACTAAATCATAGCTCTTATTTTTAGATATCTCTTATAAACCCAAAGTAACATTTTCTTGGGTTTTTAACTAATACGAAGAAACGTGCACAAAGAATAAATCAACAATAAACTTTTACTGCTATCAATTTAAAATAAAACTTGGTCCTGTTTCAAATGAATACAATCCAAGTTTGTTATACACGAGGGTAAAGCTAAAAAATTTAAGAAAATAAATATATGTTCTGTATGATGCTTAGTTTCTATTTTCACAAAAAAACCGTACTCTTTCAAATATTTTTATTCCTTATTTGTAAAATAAAAATATTTAACATTATTTCTAGGCCTTTGATATGAATCGTAGAAGGTACCAGCATTAATAAACAGATAAAGGGGTTTATTCATCAATAGCAAATATATTTCACTGAATAAAATTCTTCTTAAAATCATCTGTTATTACAATTAAATACGTTCTACATATTTAGAAACCAAATTATTTTGGCAGTAGTTTTTAAAGACACAACAAAGAAAATATCGGCAGTTGAAACATCAATGCGGGCAAACGTTTACTTATGTTGCGGCTTTAAATTTACGTTTATAAATTTTATTTATCAATTAAATTTCCACAGTTGTTTATCTTCTTTCATCAAATTCATATCAAATGTTAACATTCAAAATAGAACTGTTAAACTTCTGCTAGTTTTTTATTTGTTATTCAGTTGCTAAACCATCACAAGTCTAGGCATATATCGTATTTCTTTTATAACAATTTTTAAATTGGTAGGCTGTAAAGATGTCCACAAATTATTAATTTTTACGGGTCAGTCATACTAAAAGGTTAAATACAATAGAAAAACAAAGTTGTTCAAGTTCTTAATGTGTATTTTGGATTGCATCCTTGTATATATTTAGAGTTTTATGTACGATTTTCAAATTTTTTTAGAGACACAAAAGTCGGAAAAATACGTCCATAGTTCGAATAAAGATGACAAAATTGGGTAGCGTGTCATTCATGTCTCCGTAAAAAGTGAATTTAATAAAACAAATTGAAAATTTAACGTTTTCTTTTGATAAAAAGGTTATTCAAATCTAAATAAAATATACCATTTTATAATTGTGCAATACATTCAATTATGATTTTTAAACATTAAATCTTCGTATATGATAAATAAAAACTGGGCTTTGAAATGAAATCACAAAAATTTAAAAAGATTTTGAATTCAAGAACTAAACAAGGAATGTAAAGGTTATGGAAAAATAATGAAAATCTTCAAAACAGGACAGATAGTCCTTTATCTGTTGATTATACAACTTCACCTTTTTTAAAAAAGTATTAAATGGGATTATTAAAACTATCGATAAATAACATAGTTGCTGTTCTTGGTATTGATAATTTTTGTTTGATATTTTAAAAATCGTGGTGACAACTTAATATCACAATATTATAGACCTTTTAAAATGGTGTACGAGAATGAACTTATTGTTTGTATTGGCTAGTTCGGGAGCGCACAACGCAAACATAAGCAGCTTTTTATAGAGAGTGTTTTGATTCTTGGATGATAGAAGTAAAAGAGTGAATAAAAATATTTTAAAAGTTCATGGAAAAGGTAAATGAAAACATTTTTGATGTGTAAAAAAAGATTCTTTTGCTTATATAAACAGGTGGAAAGGACGTTAGAGTTTTCGAAATCTTGTCCATTTATGTAAATAAATCTTAGTAGACTATGTAAATAGTGTTGATGGATGTTATACGACATAGATTAGGATGTTGTTTCAAACCCAAATCACAGATTCTTATTAGAAGTTGAAAAACCTGAATATTTTATATTGACTTTGATATATATTACTTAGAAGGGATTCAGAGGATAATTTAAAATGTTTAACTTATTCCTTTATCTTCAATTTTTTACCATTTTTAAAGATCTTAATTACATTAATTTCTATTTTAACATCGATAAATCAATTTACACGTTTTTAGATTAGACTCCTACATCTTTGGGTCTGTCAAACCAAAAGCATATTCAAATTAATAAGCATACTGGAAGCTAACCAAATTATTAAGGAATAATAATTCCTGTAATTGATCGTGTTAGTCCATAAATTAATCTAATTTTGGTGAGGCGCCTGTATACGTACGAGTTATATTCTCGGTTTATATTTTTTTTAAAATAGAATTAAATTCACAAAATAAAGGCTTTTTATACTTTACATGTTAAATCATCGACAACTTGTACTACTGACAATCACATATACTGAATCCTTATCATGGATGATCGAAAAGAATTGTATTTCAAACGAAAAAAAATGTGATCATTGTAACGACATTCAAATATAAAAGGCACACGAAAAATCTAGATGGAGATGTAATAGTTGTAGTAGCACAAATTCAATTTTTTATAACACGATATTTGAAAACAGTAAAAAATATAATTAAAATTATCGATTTAATTCATTTTTAATCGAAAGATCTAACCCGAAATAAAAATTCTTTGGAGTCAAATACTAATTCTTGTGGTACAAAAAACGGTAACCCCCCAAATTTAGCCGATTTTTTCTGCTACAAGGGGGGACCCTTGTGTTGAAAAAAAAATAATAAAAAAAAATAGTCATAAATGTTAACGAATTTAAGTAAAAATATGATTCAAAAGGAATATTAAATTCTCAAAAAACGTTCCGGTCAAACAATTTCTCCTAAAAATAAAAATTTTCAAATGTAAACTATAATTCGTTCCGCAAACTCCTCTCATATCTTCTTTAATAGATATCCACAAACGCTCTATGTTTTGAGTATGAATATTTTCATTCCTAGGTTCAACGAAATGCAATCGATGGTTGACACTTTCAACTTCAAATTGTTGCCTGATAATCGAATACCCTCGCCAACTATCAGAATACACTTTGCTTCCTACCATGACATGTTGCCTAAAAACATTGAATAAAGTTTGGGCATTGCGTGCTGGAACCACCTCAAGGTAAATTTTTTTTGTAATCCTTTTAATAATACCAAAAACCCAGATCTGTTCTGAAACTAACATAGCACCTCTGTTAAATTTTCGGGTGAATAGATGAGCTTCATCAATTTCTAATTCAACATTTTCACCACCTAAAATAATATTTTCAATAATGTATTTTGCACAAATTTTTTCTCGACATATTTTAAAATAGGAATAAACAGTTTTTTCATCCAATTCGGAATTCCTTATAATTGTTGCAATTTTTTCCTTCGCTAAAAATGCAGCGACAACATAAATAATTTTGGAAATGGATTTATTTTTTAACCATTCATCTTCTATTAATTGACTTTCTTTTTTACAATGTCCGTTGTTACACATCATAATCTTACCGAGAGGTGCACGATTTTTTGTATAAATTTTTTGCAAACCGACGTTGCAGTTTAAACAAACAGAATTTTCGGCTTTGAGTAACCCAGCTCGTTGACAAATTTGAAAAAGCAATGGTTTAGAGTTCTGATTCTTTATGATAAAATTTAAATTGATTTTGTTTTCATTCGTTAACATTTATGACTATTTTATTTTTTTTTATTATTTTTTTTCAACACAAGGGTCCCCCTTGTACCAGAAAAAATAGGCTAAATTTGGGGGGAGTTACCCAAAAAACTATGTATGCAAACATATTTTATTATGAATAGTCTACGTAATAAGAAAATTGGAGGTTACGGGCATGTTGTTGAGATCGACGAATCAAAATTTAGTAAGCGAAAACATAATGTTGGGAGAGTGGTAATATCTTTACGATAGTTGGTAGTGTAGATTTAACTACCAATGAAGTATTCTTTGTTGAAGTATTTTCTCGTGATAAACACACATTGTCAAAAATAATAACCGATAACGTAGAAATAGATACAACAATCGTTACAGATTGTTGGAAAGGTTATGTAAAATTAGAAAGCCTTGGATATTTTCATAAAGCAGTAAATCAAACGATAATCCTGGGAATCCTGAAAATGGTGCAAATAGAAAGGCCATCGAAAACAGATGGGGTGTTTATAAACGTATGATGTGAGGTAGATATATTACTCACAATTATCTCTTATGTTTTCAGAATTTATGCTTAAGCTTAAAGAAAATAGTTTTATTAAAATTATGGAAAATTTGAATAAATATCAATAATTAGAGAATTTAATTCTATTTTTAAAAACAATATAAACTGAGAATAGAACTCGTACTTATACAGGAGCCTCGCCCTAATTTTATATTAACCGCAAAAAAATAAGTATTTCGGAGGCTTATAATCATTTTTTGGGTGTTTTCAAGTGTACAACAAATTTACATATTTTAAACGATTTCTTTTTACCTACATCTGAAAAAAAGAAGGCGGACATTTATAATATAAATAAACTAATATTATTTAGTCTCCATAATAAGTTTTTCCTATTTTATTCCCTTTTTTAACATTAATGATACATTAATATAAAGATGTAGGTTTTCCTAAAAAAATATTTATAAGGCAAATTTATTTATAAAACAACACTTTTAAAAAATTTAATTACATAAATCATACGAAATATTAAAATTGTTAATTTATTAGGACTCTCTAGTCTACATTAAAGAAACACTAATTGTTTGAAATAAATGTTTTCGAAAGACTTATTTGTGATCTCAAAATAATAGAATGTTCTATGGTTGCCTATGTATTTATTAAGTTTGATATAAGAGGATAAGTTGAAATATAAAATTTCACTCGCGGCTGGAAGCATAATATTTTGGTCGGTATTTTTAAAAATATTGAGAAGTTATGTTTCTAAAATAAAAATTGTTAGATAATTTATTCCCAGATGACAGCGATGAAAAGGATTTTTTTGGATATATGGAAAAAAATTAATTAATATAACATGTCTATGGCATTTATACGCAGTGAAAAAGACCTGGAAGGTAAAAAGGAAAACTGTAGGCGTGTTACGTAGCAATTTAAACCACTGTTTTTACTGACAAAAACATAACATTTAATGATGTTTTTTTGAATATATTATTTTTGGCTATATAGAGAGTGTGTGTTTGGCGTGTTAAAGTTATAACTTGTCCTTCTTCAAATACCATAAGACGGGTAAATAATTTACATGATGATCGGTTGACTGAGGAAATACACAACATTGCTTTGAAAACCGTAGTAATAAAGACAATGGTTTAACTTAATGCATCAAATCTTGGGAAAATGTATTGCAATGTGAAGAAGAGCCAAAAGAGCTCCGGGTCTTGGGAGGAGGAACATTATTTTCTATCATTCCTCATTCACAAACTTCATGTGATAAATTATAGGCTTTTTTAATTATGATGATTACTAGGGCTATCAAATGCAATAAATGCAATTTTTTCGATATAAATGCAATTTTTTGCAATAAAATATTGGAAAAGTTTGCCCCAAAAATGACAAAAACACAAAAAACCAAGATAAACAAGACTTTAAAATACACCAGATTGTATAAAAGCGAATTCACTTTGGGAATTAATAATGAGATATTTTGCACCTTATGTTCTTGTATTGTTGACTGCACAAGGAAATCAAATGTTGATTCGCATAGGAGAACTAAGAAACACTTGGAAGGAATGGATATACAAAACAAAAATTGTGTAAAACAACCGGTTCAAACTTTTTTTGATAACTCTGCAGAAAACATTAATAGGAAAATTATCCAAGCCTTTGTATCTGCCGATATACCCTTGTATAAGCTGAAAAATCCAGCAATCAAGGATTTATTTAAATGTTTAGGAGCTCCTGTATTTTCTGTTTCTAATGACGCAATAATCTAATAAAAATGTATAACGAACATCTAAGTCATCTCATTAAATATTTTGAAAATAGAAAGCTATTTCTTGTAATTGATGAGTCGGAAATCCGTAAACAGAAATATTTTAATGTTTTGGCAGCTAAAATTGAAGAGCCTCGTAAAATATTCCTTTTAGATTGTATTCCTCTCAAAACAATTATGAATTCAACTATGGTAAAAGGCTTAGTTTTAGAAAGCTTAGAAAATATGAATATATTGGCCAAAAACATCGTTTTAATTATTTCGGACGCAGCAAGATATATGGTGAAGGCAATTATAGCGTTTAAAAGCGATTATGAACAAATTTTACATGTCCAATGCCTTGCACATCTGATACATAATTGTGCCATGAAAATAAAAGCCAATTATAAGGATGTGGATTTTCTTATATCTTCAATAAAGGGAATATCAATCAAAAACAAGACAAATTTGGTGTTATTTGAGGAATTAGGCACACCGCCTGCAGTAATTGTAACAAGATGGTCATCTTGGTTAAGAGCAGTAAATTATTATTGCGATAATTTTCCATCGATAAAAAACATCGTAGATAAAATGCCTGACGATGGAATATTAGTATATAATGCAAAAGAAGCCGTCAACGGTGAAAACCTTCTTTTTAATTTGTGTGAAATAAAGGGATGTTATATGTTTTCGACAGAGATTTTAGATTTGTTTGAAAAGTCATACTTTGATATAGCTTCTGGATACAAGGTTTTGAATGAAATATATTTTGGATCAGATCCACTTAATCTTAAAGTTTATATAAATTCAAGAATGGAATCAAATGATATTAGCGTAATTGCAAACAGGTTTGATAAAAACATAAGCCCTTCAATTTATTGTTTACTGGATAAATGCCCCCCAACTTCTATATCAGTAGAAAGAAGTTTTTCATTACTAAATAAATTGCTAGCTAAGGATCGAAACTTTTTGCCTAACAACGTCAACAAGTATATGTTTTATTATTATAATAGTAAAGTGTCAGTAAATGAAGAATTTGAAAAAGATTCCGATGATTAAATAAGAATTTTGCCGGTTTTTTTTAAATTGCTACAAATATTTGCTTTTTTTATAAATGCAATTTTTTTGCAATAAATGCAATTAGTTTTTGCAATAAATGCAATTTTTTCGGCATAAATGCAATTTTTTGGCAATAATAAATGCAATTTTTTGGCAATAATAAATGCAATTTTTTGATAGCCCTAATGATTACACATCGTCAACAAGTATAACTAAGAACTAATGATTACCTTGTCATAGATTGGCTATCTGAATAAAAGTATCATATGTTAGTGTTTAATAAATAAGATGAACTTAAAAATATTTAGATCTAAAAAAAAGCGTTTTGCGACAGTAAATGATTTAATTCGAAATTACCAATAAAGCTTTGTATAGATTTAATGTAATTTTACCATATTACTTCTATAAAATTAAAACACACAACTATAGAAACCAATAATAATCAAACATTATACAGGTAGTATAAGAAATTAAAATGTTTTGTTATAAAGTTTGAGCGCAAAATTACTAAAAAATTGAAGGAATGAGAATACCGGTTATATTCGTATATCTATTTCGAAAAGGGAATTTAATATTGAACAATATGTAAGGAAAATTTGGTTCGAGTGATGTTTATTATGAAATTATGGAATGTTATTTTTTGAAAAATGATATCTTAGAAAAAATAAACGAGATTGTTAATGAAGAAACTGTTATTTTATTGCGAATAGGCAGATCATAAGAGCCTTCCAAATGTTGAATATTTTCATTTAAAATCACTCCACCAATTTTATTTATCACATAACTGGTGTCAACATACAGTTGATTGAATCTCTTTGATATAAATAGTAGATGTGGTCTTTATTTTACTGTATATTGAATTAAAAAATTATGACATTGTAATAAATATTTAGTTTTAATTTTTTCATAAAACACCAATAAAAACCATGAAATGAGGGGGGAATAATAGAAAATTCCCGGAAAAGTATAAGCGCTTAGATTTTTTGCATACGTAGTGAATGGCATAACGTTATAACGACGGATGGTTTGATTCCAAAGTATGCTTTCTCGGGTCAATAGTAATAACGGATGGTTGGAATGGATATGATATCTTAAATAACAATGCTAATTCTTATCATATTTGTATTGATAATAATATTTAATTCACATGCAGCAAAGGAATATTTACAAATATCATTGAAAGAACTGTCTGGTGTCAGGAAGGTAGTTCAAAATACGGACTAAAAAGTATCTTCATGAAAAGTAGTTTGAATTTATTTGGCTGACAATAAAATCATTTTTTGATTCTTTAATTTATCCATTAAAAAGTACTTACTTTTTTATGAATTGTTTATTTGTACAGTTAAATTTTGTATTGATAAATATTTTAAGTAAAAACACTGTAATTTTCCTGGCTCGAACCCGCGCGTATTATTGTTCTTAGTTCCTTGATTTTTGACAGATTTGTGACATTTTTACTTTTTTAATAGAACAAAGATGCCCTTATGATTCTTATATTCTTTATTTCTTGGATGTTTGCATTCAAAATATCCAAACAGGAGCTACTTGACATTTTACAAAAAGAATTTGAGGTTGTGGATAAATATAAGACGCAATTCTCGGATATTGATCTAATAAATGAGTTACAAAGAATCACAGAAGTTGTTAATCAGGACGAAAATATGGAAAGAGATTATCTAGTAGCTCTTTTATTAAAGGTTCTTAATATTATAAAGCCGATTTTCTTAGATTTGAATAGGAATATTTTATATGAACATATTTTAAATGCATTTACAGAAAGTGTCGTCACTTTATTAAAATTCGATGAATTGGAAGGTTTTTTCGAAAAATACAAATGTTCGCTTAATGAATATTCACGACTAAAGAAAAATGTGGTTTCTTGTGTTAAAAAATTGTACGATACTGACACGATGGAATTAAAAGAAGTCACAAAAAAAATATTTCAAGAAATTAATGAAATTTCAGCAAATCTGTCGGACGAAAATCATAAAACTTTGATAGATGCAAGGAAAGATGTTGTAGAAAGGCTAAGTACCTTTAAAGTGGACGATGAAGAAGTAATGTTTGATATATTGGAGTTAGACAACATTTTTTATCATCTTTGGGGGATAGAAAAAGAAGAAACATCAAAGATTCTTTCGATGCAGAAGCTTATTGTTGATAAGTTTGAGAAGATAAAAACAATAATTGAAGAGGATGACTTTTTGCAAATAAATGATGTAAAAGAAGCTCTTTGTATCTTTGAGTTGTATGAAGAAAATACAGCCCCAATGTGTAAAATGATGTTGACATGCGTTGAAAAAGTAACTTATTTGCAAGAAAATGTGGTTTTCACTTTTTTAACTGATAAATTAATAGAAGCTTTATCAATCAAAGAAATAATTGAAATTGAATGTATAGAAACCTTTATTTTGAAGCATATAGAACCAGAGCTGGTAAAAATTACGATGAAATTCGCCAATATAATTAACACAATTAAAGTAAAATTGGATCATTTAGTATATGATGTCAAAAAACTTTTGAATTTCAAAACACCTTTAGTATTAGAAAAAGAAGAAATCTACGAAATTATAGATGAAAGTTTGAAGACATTTGACCAATTAAAACAAACACAGATTAATATACTTAAAGGGTTGTTCTTTAAACGTGGCAGTGCACTCTACAAATTGCAAAAATTAAGGAAAAATGAGTTTACAAAGAAAACTTACAACTTTCTATCTGAAAATATCAAAGAAATCGACAGACAATTGGATTCAATAAACATTTATTCAATTGAAGATACGTTGATTTACGAAATATTCGACGAAGAAGAAGAAAAGTTTAAAAATAGATATCAAGAATTGCTTATTGTTGCTGACACATACAAAGCACGAAAAGAATTTGATGATTTTGCTGTAGAACTTCTAACAGATAGTAGAGATTGCATAGCAACAATACGTTCAGATACGAAATTAATCGACTCATTTCTACCAGAAACATTAAAATTTGAAAAAAGTGTGAAAAATCTATTCTCAAAACCAAAAAAAATAACAGAAATAGCGAATGAATTGCCCGAGAAAATGGCCACGGTATCAAAACTAAAAAGAAAAGTAGAAACGATATTAAAGGAAACTCTACAGAAACTTGTACATGTTTACGAGGAATCTTGTAAAGATACCAGGTTCAAGGCAGAATATAAAGATATTCATGAAAAGATGTTGGAGTTGTTGAAAGAGGCCGACTTTATTGTTGAACCAAAAACAATAATTGCTTTAAATATCGACACTGCGATTTCAAGATTTTATGATCGTCATGAAAGTGCTAAACAAACTATCGATCAATACAATAAATGGAGAAGAAATGTGATTGTTGTAAATTTTCTGTTGTGTTTGAGTGTTTTTTGTGTCGGTATTTTCGTTTTATTATATCCAAGATTGGCTAAAAAATATCCGTTCTTGCGATTCAAGGAATATTTTTATTAAGAAAGAGTGTTGTCTTCGTTTTATGAGACTGTTGTCTTTACAGGATGTAGTTAGTTTACAACAAGTACTTATTTAAAACAATGTTGGCTTGTTTATAATACAAACCAGTTTGTAATAATTTTATTAAAAAATTTATGAGAGAAACATTTTTATTCATAAAGCGATTTCTATTACAATTCGTCACAATAATAATTAGATTTATGGTTGTTTAATTATGAAAGCTTCGTGAATTTTATTACATACTTTTACTCGTTAAATGGATTTATATGTGTCGTCCGCGTTGTCCTTGGTTATTTCATAGTCCTTGGTTATTTTATAGTCCTTGTTTATTTTATAGTCCTTGGTTATTTTATAGTCCTTGGTTACTTCATAGTCCTTGGTTATTTGTCTCCACAGTTCCAATTCGACCCTGTTACCTTTTCAGGATACTTATTACAATCAGTTTAGACTTGGCAAAGTCAAACTTCAACATAGAAACTTATTTATGATTTACAAACTTGATGACCAGAGTCCTATGGTCACAATGTTGAACTATTATTACAGATATCAAACAGAAATATAGAATCATCTGACACAGTTTAAAGAACTTTAATTTTCCTGTAAATACAATGCAACAACAAAGAGCAAGACAGTACTTTTGTTAAATGAACCGCCACTAGAATGATAAATGGATACCAGTATAGAAAAAGAATTGCACTGAAAATGTGTGCGATTTTAGCTACAAGGAAAAGGAGAGAGTAGTAACTACACCCCTTTTATTCGTGTAACCAACAACACTTGTATACCAAGAGTTTTCTCATGAAATTAGAAATCCCCTTGTTTATTATGACAAGGCTGTCAAAAAGCATGAAGAACTTGGGAATGCTTTTACTTTTAACAAGGTTAGGTTAGTATTACACGTTGCATAAATTAAGTAAAAATAACTAGCATTAAAAAGTGAAGAAAAATTATTAAAAGATACCTTGTTTATGCGTTAAAACGCAGAGTGACCATAAAAATATTAGCCATAGGATTAGTAGGATACTACCTATGAAGACTAAGTTAATTATAACAGTGTGTTTAAAATTAGTGTTTCTTAGAAATAGACGAATCAAAATTTGGTAAAATATAACAACGAGGACACCGTGTTATGGAAATAAAACCACTATCAATAGAGAAAATATAAGTGATGGGATAACATTTTAACTTCATTACAAACCGTGTTACATTGTCTTCGCTTGACAGCTTTGTATTCATATTAAAAATATATTTTTTAAAATAGGAGATTTCTTTACAAATGCAGATAAAAATTTAATTAAATTCTAGGTCATATTAGTCACTAATCTTTACAATAGGTGTTGTATTCTTCATCAAATAAGAATACCCATCTGTGTCTTTAACAAACCCAATCAACTTCTCCCTGATACTTTTACTATAAAAATTAATAAATTCAATCTCAGAATCGTCCAATAAATTGACATCAATTAACTTTAAGTGAAGAGGTACAAAGGTGAGGGTCTCAAATTTGTAATAATCTTTCTCTTGTGTCTTTTTAACTAAAACTAGGTCTTCTATTCTAATCCCAAATTCGTTCTCTTTATAATAACCGGGCTCGATACTAATTACCTGTCCTTCTTCTAATACAGAATCGCTATCAGGTGGTGATTCATGAACATTTAAGAAGTATCCAACACCATGTGATGTACCATGCTCATAATTATCAAAGCCTTGCCATAAATGATATCTTGCAAGAATATCAACAGATTTTAAAGAAGTGTCCTTTTTCCACACAAACCTTTTAGCTAAAATAACGCCTTTTAGAACCTTCGTATACATTTCTTTTTCCTTTTTCGTCGGGGTTCCAAAATGAAGCGTCCTTGTAACATCCGTTGTCCCAAAATAATATTGACTCCCTGAATCAATTAGAATGATTTCATTCTCTTTTATTTCATAATCACATGCCTTGTGATGAATTATGGCAGAATTAGGCCCTCCACCACAAATAGTTTCAAAGCTTTCTTCTTTAAATCCTTTTATATTCATTTTCAATTCCTTTAATTTTCTAGAAATGACAATTTCCTTTAAAGGATTCACTTTAATTTCCTTTTCTATCCACCCAAACAACATCACCAAAGCAATTCCATCTAAAAGATGTGAAAATAAAAATCCATTAATTTCAACTTCATTCTTTTTACTCTTCATTTTCACTAAGAAATTATTAAATTCTATATTTTCAATTAAACCTGAAATATAAGAATTACAGCTATGGCTTACAATTATTTTTTTATGCTTTTTTATTTCTTCTTCAAAATCATTGTAATCTTTTACTTTAATTTCTTCTTTAAATTCCATTTTATTTCCTAAAAATAATTGGATTTCATCTTTTGTGATTATCGTATAAGAATAAAATACAGGATTGTATTCTATATCACTACCTCTTAAATTAAACAACCATGCTATACTATCTAATTCTGTTATAACAAAAACTTCGTTATCTTTTAAATTCTCTCTTACTTCTTTTATCTTTTCTTCTCTACTTTTTCCTACTAAATCTTCACTTAATATTCCGATATCTGGGATTAAATCCCCAAGTTTCATATTTTGTAAATCTATTATTTTATTAAATACTCTTTTATGCATTGGGAGGTCCAAGTTTTCTAATTCAAAATGCATAAAATTAAAATTGTTTTCTTTTGTTTCTTTTTTAAATTTTTTCAGATTTTCATGAGAAAAAGTTCTTTTATCTAATCCTACGTTTATATCTTTTCCTAATTTGTTTAAATATTCTGCTGGTGTTTCATCAATTCCATATTTCTTTAATTTAAACCCGTCTTTTAATTCCTTTTCTGCTTGAATAAAATATCTTCCATCTGTAAAAAGTACATTTTCTTCCTCGGTTATTATTGCTACACCATTACTGCCTGTGAATCCTGTAATGTGTTCTAGATACTTATCTGCTTCAGAAATGTATTCACTTAAGTGATGATCACTGATTTTGATGAGAAATGCTTTGAGGTTGTTTAGTTTTAGAACCTTTAACATTATTTTTAAGGGGTTCATCTTTTATTTTTTGTTATGATTTGAAAGTTTTATATTTCCATTTATGCTTAAAATATTTGTTTTTTCATTAAATTATTTATAAAACACTTAATGCATAAATAATGCATTATTTCTTTAATTTAAGCTTAAATTTTGAATTTTTCTTATAAACAATTCATTATTTATGCAATTAAATATTTTTATAGACAATCAGACTGCAAATATAAACAAGTTATGACCATGTCAATTTTAGAGACCAGTCGAATTATTCACTCCTCAAACTTTGATTGTAAGGAAGTATCTTGTTTACATCTGGATTAAAGGATATATTTTCTACTGTGTTATAAATTAAGGACTGAATCACTTTAAGAAGTAAAGGAAAGAAAAGGTGGTTACTTCAATTAAATGACAAAATATATTATTTTGCTTCTTAGAAGATTTAATTGAATGAGATTGGTCTTACCATCGCCATTTGGGATCGAACACGGACGGACTTCTATGTTTTAACTAAAAAATTGGATATAAAATAAACTCAATTAGTTAGTGGGGGTTAATTGGTGAAGAATTATTTGTTTTGTGGTTAACGTTTTAAGGCGGTAATTAAAGATTTCCAAAATGAAATACCCTCCTCCAATTAATTTACCTCGTAATTTAGTTCTGAATCTTATAATAGCGTTTCTCTTAACACCATTCCATGTTCCTTCAATGTCGTTTACCTTTTATGAGAAGTAGACTACACGAGATATGAACAAAAGGTTTTGTTATATATTCTTTCCATCCATCTGTAATAACAATTGAGCCGGATAGAACTGGTCTGGGTAAGGCGTACTGTTCTAGGATAGAAAAAATTGATTATATCGGGTGATGTTCTACTCTATAGAACACACATGATCCTTCCTACCAGAGAAGCGCTACTACACCACCTTCCCGAACTTATATTCGCCTATCTGTACTTGAATACCAGAACAAACCTTCTACCTTCAATAAAACATTTTTGCTCATTTTTGTGAGTAATATGTTTGATGGCAATAAGCGATGTTTTAATGAACACTGCCTAGAGTAAGAAGTTTATTTATTGTTAGAATGTTTTCCTCGGTTGTTGCTGCAACATTTAAAACATAGTTGATTGATTTTGTTGTTCACAATTGAAACAAACGTTGATTCTTTAAATAGTAGAATTCTCTGTCTGTCCTTCATTGTCAAAAACTTACGAGAAATATTTTTCTTGGAGATATCATTAATAAGATTCAATAATAGCAACATTTCTAAAATATTAGACGATGAGTGGGAAGTAACAAAGTTTGTACACGAACTTTGTTCTATGTTTTATAATTAACTGCTGAAATATATTTGACGCCTTTTGGACGTAAACAACCGTCATAAATTATACCAGTCTTTAAGAAATACATTTTTCAAAAATAACAAGTTGAAGATAAATAACTTTTTTGTATTTACGGTTGTTTAAGGTATCGATGTTGTCAATTGAATTAATAATTGAATAAAATGTTAAAACAATGACACGAAATTTTGCGAAAACGGGTACAGATTCTATATTGGATTGTGATGAACGCTTAAATGGCTCGAGAGTAATCGTACAATTGGATGGTTCAAAGGTTGGTAAACCAAAGGTTGATGATGTGTGATCTTCGGAGGAGTCAAATTAACAATTGAACGTAAGTTTTTTGCAGTAGTGATTGAAAATAGACATTGTCAAATTTTAAATGCGTTAATTATCAATTACATTATTTATGGTTGGATGGGAAGATTATAACATTTCAATAAAGTGATTATCAACCATTCGATTTATTTTACGAATGGTTTTCATTCCAATAACGTGGAGGGATTGTGGAATGGTCAATATTTATCAACAGATGCAGACACTAAGTTTACTGTAACGCAAGTTATTTGAATTTATATGGCGTAAAAAAAATGCTTCAAACTGTGTTTATTTATTAATTGTTAATAAAAGCTTTTTGTTAATTAAAACCCATTGTCATACATTTATTATCCACCAATTTTGTACATTCGAGGACCAATATTCTTTACGAGTCAACAATAAAACACAACAATCTTATAAAAATACTTTATTACATCTATTTTGGAGGTGATTCCGGTCTAAGGTTACTAAACATGGCACATTCATCAGAATCCGGGCTTGGGTTTTCATTATTTTTATTATAAAAATGATGATAAACACTTTGAGCATTTTCAACCTTCTTTTTAAGTATCTTATTCTCATTTTCCATGTCCTTTAATTTATTTTCATTATTTTTTGCTGTGATTTTCAAATTTTTTAATTTCTCTTCTGCGATTTTATATTTTTCTTTAAAGTCTTCAACTTCTTTTTTTACTTTAGTACTAAATCCTTTTAATTCTTTATTTTCTTCTCTTTTATTTTTAAAATCATCTTTTAAAACATTTAATTCTTCTTCTATTACCTTTTTTTCTTCATCTAAATCCTCTATTTGTTCTTGTAATCTTTTATTTTCTATTTTCAATTCATTTACTTTCTTAGTTTGTGATAAATTTTTATTTTCTGTTTCTTTTAACCTGTCCATTTCGATTGAAATCTTTTTTAAATCTTCTCTCATTTCATTATTCTCTCTTTCTAATTCAATAAGCTCGTTACTTTTTCTCAAATACTTTTCTTCCACTATCCCTAATTCCCGTAAAAAGTTATTTGATCTTCTCTCGCTTTCTTTCAAATCCATTTCTAGAAATTTCACCTTTTCTTGCATTTCTAAGTCCCCGTTCTTACATTGTTCTTTTAAGAAAGAGTTCTCTTTAATCAATTTAATGTTATCTGTCTCCATTCTATAAATTAAGTCACTCAAATATCTTTTATAGTGCAACTCGTCCGGCTTGGTAAATTTTAACTCTAATCTTACAATATTTTTGAATTCATTCCTTTCAAGGAATATAAATTTGTTATTCTCCCTAGAGAAAATACCTGTTAATTTATTCTTTGTTAAACCATGAAACATTTCCACTATTTTTCTGATAAAAGTTTCAAAATCAACTCGGATGTCTTGTTCTCTTTTTATTAAATAAAAATCACCTGATGAGATCGAACAAATAAAAAATGAGAACAAATCCCTTATATCAATTAACCTTATTTCTATTTTGTCGTCCCTTTTTACTATATCACATTTCATTTGCCATGGTATTTCTTCATTTGTGCTTGTTATTGGAATTCTTCCACTAAAAATTGACTCTCGCATTAATTAATGGGCATAAAATCGAGATAAAATTTTAAAAATAATAAAAATAATATAAATAATAAAAATAAAAATTATTAAAAGAGTTCGAACACAATTATATTATCAAAAGATTTTTTAATAAAATAGATTATAAATGTTTCTGTTTACACGAAAAAACAACCACAAATCAATAATATCTACACCCGATCTTTTTGTTCTGAATGTTTCTATTTAAAAACCAACAGAAGTCGTTTATTGCAGGAAGTGGCCAACAATAAGCTTTGAGTGTTTTTTATATGTTTTTCTTTTCCGGGATTTCCCTCGCAGAAGTAAATTATTAAATCAGTGCGGGAATTTAGACAAAGGATGTATGATAATATTAAAATAAGCGGGTCAGCCTTAATTATACTTAAATCAAGTGATTAGACTAAACTTAGAGATTTTATATTTACCGGAGCAATATTAATTTGTAGGAAAGGCAGTAAAAACCATTCAGGACAAATTCAAATTATAAAAATGTTTTATTTCACAAAAGAATAAATTATTGATTTTCCTTGATGTGTGATTTAAATTTTTCAGAAATATAAACTCGGCACTTGTGTAGATCTCCCCCCTACGACAAGGAGGTCTTAAAAAATTTTAAAAACACATGCAAACAAACAAAATATCATTCAGAGACATATATATCATAACAGCGACTGAGGAAGACGCTATTTCTTTTTACCAGACATGGAATTGCTCCCAACAAACAAAATATGCTAAAGAAAACTCTTAACTCTGAAAAACGAATACACGGAAGCAATAAGAGTATACTTTTCGTTGCAATATAAGCTCTTGTAAAAAAGAGTATTCTTTGAGAAAAAATAGTTTTTTTTTGCAAAATCGCGTTTAAAAATACGACAGATTTTACTTATAATTTTTTTTTGTTTTTGAAGAAACAGACTTTGAAAATTTAAAACTTAAGACGAACGTAACACAAAATCATACAATAATAGACTGGCTCAATTTTTTAGACAAGTGTGTACAAATTGTTTTTCAGTTAATCCTATTATTATAGATGGAATAGGCAAACATGTGGAGATAGATGAGGTTCATTTCGTTAAAATAAAACACAATGTAAGGCATCTCGTTAGGAAACAGTGGGCTGTTGGTGGGTTTGATGTGGAAACTAAAATTGGGTTTATTTTTAGTGTGCCGAATAGAACCAATGAAACGTTGACGCTTCTTATTTTAAGTCATATAGACGTAAGATCGATAATAACAACAGATTGCGCTCCAGTTTATAATGGGTTTAGTGATTATGGTTATGTACACTTAACTGTAAATTATTCTCGTAATTTTCTAAACCCGATTACTGGTGCAACGATGAACCATATGGAAAGTCAATTCTAAAAGGTCAAACAAAGATATGAGACATCTAGGATGAATTTGGATGCTTATTTAAACGAATTCATGTGGAGACACTAGTTTAAAAAATCGTTTTTGGATTGTATTAGTCATGTAAAATTACTTTATTCTATTGTTAATGATTAAAGTTATTAAAAATTCTATTTTCAAAAATTATATACAGTCCGCCCTCGGGTTTGGGACACTCAGTTTCTGGTACAAATTCACATTTTAAATCGTTATTTTTGAATTTTATATAATAGTTCACGTAAAGTAATTAAATGCATGTAAAACATTTCGGTTTTTGGGACATTCCTATTTATAAACTACATATAAAATTTACTCATGAAAAATAATTTGAATCAAGAAGAAAAAGACATCATAAACATTTTTAATACAACAAAAACAACAATTCGAAAACTTGCAGAACAATTTAAAACGAATAAAAGCACCGTTTCTCGTCTGATTTCCAAATCACTGAACAATTAAAATCCTAAAATAGGAAATATGCATCATCAAAACATTTGTGACGACTTAACGGTCACTGTATCAGAAAATAAAATTTATAGGGAACTGGATACGTTTTTTTTGAAATTTTTACGATATTTAGAGAAAACTTTATTTCGATAAATGTAACTGTTTTAAAAAGAATTGGGATGAAAGTTGCTAATGAATTGAGGATTAATGAATTTAGAGCATCAAATGGTTGGACGAATCGATTTAAATCTAGACATGGTTTACAATTTAAATCTATAAGCGGTGAATAAAAATTAGCCGATAGATCGCCAATAACCAATTTCAATGAAATTTTGATAGTTAAACTGAAAATTTATAAACAAAAAGACATTTTTAATTGTGATGAAACTGGTCTGTAATATAAAAATCCATCAACAAAAATTTATATAATGGAATGCGATGATTGTAAGGAACTGAAACAAAAAAAGAACGAATAACGATTTTATTTTGCTTCAGCTTGACGGGTGAAAAACTACCCCCCTTGTAATAGGAAAATTCAAGTCTTCACGATGCTTGAAAATTTTTGAAATAAAAAAAATTAATGTTAAGTATAAAAATAGCAAAAATGTGTGGATGAATAAAAATTTGTTTAAAGATTGGGTCTGTGAATTTAACCACAAAATGGAAATAGAAAAATACTTTTAATTTTAGATAATGCATCTTGTCACGTTTTCACTGATTGTAATGCAATAGAATTCCTTTTTGCCAAAAAACACAACTTCTCTACTGCAACCCCTTGGTATGGGAATAATCAAAGCATTTAAAAATTATTAATTTAATTCTATTAATGAATATTTTTATGACGATTTAAGACACGAAGATGATACTGATATAACTAAAATGAACTTAAAAGATTTTCTTATTTTTTTTTCAATTGCCTTGAATAAAATTTCAGCGGATACAATTAAAAATTGTTTTTTAAGGCATTTAAAACGTGTAAATCAATTTCAATACAACCCGAAAAGGAAGAAATTAGCAATGCAATCTTAAATGCTGCAATCAGTGAAACCATACCTGAAAATGAATTTGAAGAAAGTACGTCTAGTGATTCAGATGATGTTGTGGTTGATCAAATTTTTGTAAAGAATGCTGTTACAAATTTGATGCATCAAAATGTGAAAAGATTGTCAACTAATTCTTTAAAAGAGTTTTTTATATTTAGAATTGAGTTTTTAAACGTATTAAGAAGAAAATATGAATTTGGGAAGAAAATTACCGATTTTATTAATTAAATACTATTAATTCGGATTTTGGGACAAATGCACTTTTTGGGTATACTGTACTTTACTTAGACGCAAATTAAATTACAACAATATGACAATATTATTACTATTAATGTTATTTAACATTAATAAATTATAATAATTAATATTTAATAAATTTAATATTAGGGGGGGAGAGATCTACACAAGTGCCATAAGCCCCATGTAGATATCAAAAATCGAAGATCTTCTAATCAAAGCAGCTAAAAAAAGATCTTAAAGTAAATGGTTGAGCAATTTCTGTTTAAACGAGTTATTGTAGTTGGTAAATAGCGAAGATTACGTAGATATTATCCTTCATGTAAACCTGTTCAAATTATCACGAACACATTTTTTCTTCGGGGCATATTTTATTGCGTTGGCGTGGTGGTCAACAACTAGACTCAATCTTAAACACTATCTTGTTGTTGATAACACTCAAAAAGGAAATCGTTTAAAAATATATTTTTAAAGGATAGTTGGAATGGACGATTTCTTGACAAACAAAAGTATATAAAGGTGAGACAAAGACACCCATGACCTAGAAAGAGCTGAATAAACTTTCACTGTATAACTTTTACTTAGCACGGAAACCAGTGTTCTCTCTGGAACACGACAAACACTATCAATAATTGTAAACCAACTCCTAATAAATTATTAAAAACCTCATTTTGTTGATGTCTTAAGAAAAGTAAAAAAAAAACTTGAGGTTCTTGATGTATAGATAAAATAGTTGAAACAATTCTTACCTTTAAATGTAAAAGGAGTATGATATTAATTTTTGTAATAATTTAAAATAAAAATCTATTTAATATCTTACAATTATTACACAACACATATTTCGCAAGTTTAACCGGAATCGATAAAGAAGTCGGTGATCTTTTTCTTTCACATGGTCTCATACTTCAAACAATGAGATGTGTTAGCCATCGTGGTATTCTAAAGCTTGTCCCTTATAATAAAAAAATTGAAAAGTATGCATGGAGATGATATACTGTTCACGTAGCATACAAAAATCTACATATCTCGGGGAAATTAACTTTTACGTTATACAAAATAACCTAAGAGGACGTTTATCAGTTTTATGGAAATGGTGTGTCAACATTACCCAGAAATAACCCTGTTAGAGGTTCCTGTTTCCAAGAAGATTGTTTTTTTTTCTTGGTCGAGAAGCTGTTTTGCCAACTATTTTATTATAAATCCTATAATGTTAGGTGGTGATGATATATGGAATCAAATCTACCAAAGTTTATTTCGATATTAACCGAAGAACCACCGAGCTGGGGCAACACAAGACGAGTTTTTTGTTTTCTGTATAATTGATTGTAGTTCAACTTCGAATAAGGTTTTTATTAACTATGCTAAGATCGTTTCGCTTCTGAGCTTTGCCATTGATTTTAAATGTGTGTAGACCAGAAACCATTCTAATCAGTGGAGAGCCTACAATGATATTTTGGATCTAGGGCTTGGACATGAAACCATCAATCATAAAATATATTTTGTAGATCCTAATTCTGATACACATACTCAAAATATTAAGTCCTATTGAGGAAGACTTAAGCTACGAGTAGAAAAATGAACGAAGTACAAGGAATACAGCCTTAAGAAAATAAAAATTAATAATTTAAAAAATATTTTCAACACCCATGTATTTAAACGAAGAACCTCCTAATTCTACAGCAAGTAAGTATTGCAGAAGCCTAAAAATACTTAGAAGATGAAGAATTGATGGTAAGACAGTAGAATTTAGGATAGGTTCGAATCTCGAAATAGTTTAAAAATTAAATTTGGCAATCGTTCATTATTTTACAAAAAAAAAATATCTTCAATGAATTTTAATATAATATGGAACCGAACACAAACAGATGTAGATGCTATCGAATTCGCAAAGGAATTACATCTAATACATGAACAACAGGCTTGCTTATGTGGCGAAGAAATGAAAAAAGAAAAGCAAAATTTACAAAGTATATATGCAGAAAGATGGAGATGTAAATCTGTAAATTGCAGAAAATATCATTCAATTTTTAAAAATACTTTATTTGAAAATTTAAATTTAGATGTCTCGGTAGTTTTACAAATCATTTATTTTCATTGTCTAAATATAAGTATCATAAATATAGTGGATCAATTAAAAATTACAGAAAAAACAGCTTATTCAGTTATAAACAAATGCAACCAAAAAATGCATGATATTAACAATATATATAACATAATAAAAATTGGAAATAACCATAAAGTTATCGAAGTTGATGAAACACATGTAGTATCAAGGAGAGACGGAAGAGGGAGAATAATGAGAGGTGAACGTTATTGGATTTTAGGATGTATAAATCGTACAACAAAAGAAATTAGATTAAAATTAACTAGGGAAATAAATAGGTTTGTCTGTGAAGCCTTTGTGCAAAGCAATATTGATCAAAATTCCAAAGTAATAACTGATGGGTGGAGAGGTTATGTTCGTTTAAGTCAGATTGGATTCAACCATGCAGTAATTAATCATCGATTACATTTCGTTAAACCAAATAATAATCAAATTTATACGCAAAATATCGAAAGATTATGAAGGTCAATCAAAGAAAAAATTTCAGGATATAATACTTTTGAACAACTTGAAAAATATATTGTTGCATTTGAATATAATCATAATATGGGAAACAAAATAGGTATTGTGAAGTTTAATAGCTTTATTATGTTAAATAAAATCCAATTTAATTTTTTAATTTATGTAAAAAAAATTAAACTATTTCGAGATTCGAACCTACCCTAAATTCTACTGTCTTACCGAATTGATTTCAGCAATAAAAATTTGTATTTCTCGCGTACATGATATGGGCATTGTGGGCGATGACACATACACCGATAAAGAGTTGTATAAACTCGAATTGTAGAAAGAAAATTGGAATATTTAGTGAAATCATGTTTAATGAACCGAAAATTCCTGTTAACACAAAAATTTTTGCTATTTATGAATGGCTGTGTCGAGATTTGGAGAATCGTGTGTTGAATGATTGCAAAATTTCCAAATAAAGTTATCATAGACAATATAAATAAGTATATTGCTATAACTAATATCGAATACAATGAAATTATGCTTGGTGGTAATTATAGTGTTCAAATTGATGAAACAGTAATATATCGAGGCAAATTAGTAGTTTCGCCCTCAAATTTATATGATGAAATTCCGGGATCAACATAGTTGGTCGTATGATTGAAGAGCGCAATGGAAAAATGATGGTTTGTATTGTTGAAAATAGGCGTTCTGAAACAATTTTAAATTTGATAAAAAAACATGTACATGTTGGAACATTGATAATTAGTGATGTTTATCCATCATACCCATCCTGGTGAGACAGACGATGTGTGCGCATGAAGTGATAAACCACAGTATAGGATTTAAAAATAAAAATGGTTATCATACTAACAATATCGAGAATTTATGGTCGCAGATGAAATATGAAGAAAGAAAACGTTTAGGCATTAAGAAAAGTTATGTTGGAAAGTTTTTGAATGGATTTATTTTTAGGTATTACAATCTAAAATCCAATGAGTTTTCCAAGGTTAGTGATGTTTGGTATAAGATAGTGAAATATTTAATAAATAATTAATATTCTGTTTTTTATTATGAAATTTTTAAATTAAAATAATATTATGATATCCCCCTTTTACAAGGAAGGGAATGCAGCCTTGCTTCAGGAATTCATTCAAAAGAATATTTAAATGAGCGGATGTGGATAAATAATGTTTACAATAACGATTTTTTAAATGTCTTTGATTTAGTTAAAAATTATAATTCTTAATTTAATAAATTAAACTTTACTTTTTTAATAATTTATTTTATTACTAAAACATTAAATTTAAAGAGAAGGGGAAAAAAGGGACACGATACGATGAATTTGGCAAGTTATAGACACGAACCATTCTGTCATAAGAATAACTTCGTCGACATAATTAGTGATGATCTACTAAGTCATTTAACAATGTTATTACTATACGAATTAAGAAACATAGGGTGATGTATACATCAAAGTTTTATACAAATTTGCAAGTCGTTGGAATAAAGATATCTTTTTTAATGCAGCGTTTTAAATAGTTAAAACTTTTATTTATTTTTTTGTCTTAGTCCTTTTTTAATATCAAAGAATTCCTCAATACATTCCTTTCTGACCCCTTGATATTTGCCAAAAATGGAATATTAAACTTTATTTTCGATGTATTTTAATAAATGTTTTTGTTGTTATATTCCTCTTTTAATACCCATCATTTCAATTACATTATCTTTTCTATTGCGAAATTGTACCTTTTTCCTCTAAAAATACGTTAAACACCTCGAACCACAAACGCTTGAAATTATATTGGATCTATGTTCTAAAACCTACACCGATTACACGAGAGATAAAGAATATGGACAAGGCGTTTATACAATATAGATAGATCACAACAAACTTAAAGACTATCTTTAAGAAAAATGGATGTGTTCATTATTTCATTTAAAATATTGTAAAATTAAATATTCTTTATGACAAAAGTAAATGAATGGTAAATAACTGAAGAGACTTATGACAATTTAAAAAACCCACATCATATATAAACCCTTTGAGACACAGTCATTATTAAAAGAGATAAACCATACTATTAATGGCCGGACACAAAATAATGTTTATTTGTCAAATCCTTTCCTCTGTGTTGTTTTAAAGAATGTAAATTTATGAAGGATTCTAAATATTTAATAACCAAAGATTCTTTTTTTGATCTTCATAAAACTTTCCCCGTAATAGCATCACTATATTATTGGTTCTACTTAAAAGAAATTACCACAATGTAATATAAATCACCACATGTCCGAATAAATTAGATGATTCCTTTATAAAGAGCCTTGTTGTAGTAAATCTTTTATTTTTTTGTAAATTATTCTCTTAGAAAAACAACCCCCTTTAATTTAAAAAGACACAGAATTTTAATAAGAAAGAACGGATCATTTATTTCATTGAAAATCATTCAAATTTTCCATTTCTGGATACGCATTCTTGAAATATTTACACTGCCCATCCTCAAACGGAGGTATTCTTACAGCTCCTATCCTTTCTGCCTGACTTATCAAATCATCTAACTCTATCTCAATTATTTCACCTTTATTTTCAATGTTAAAATCTCTTTCCAACATCAACGCTTTGTCGTATTCCGTCTTGTAAAATTGAAATATTGTTTCTTTCATTGAATCTAGATAGTTGTCATTGTTTATCTTATAAAGAAGGTCCAGGTGTATTGCTTCGTCAGTTAGTTCTTCGGTTGTTATTTTATCGTCTAGAAAGCTTTCTATTTTATCAATGAAATCTTTGGATAATTCTTTGAATAATGCGTCCATGAAAAAAAGGACATTTCAATAATTAAATGTTCAATACGTGGTTTGTGGTTAATCTTTGAATGTTCAATACACAAGTTTGGTTTCTAAGTCATAAATGTTCAATACGTGGTTTGTGGTTAATCTTTGAATGTTCAATGCACAAGTTTGTTTCTAAAACATAAATGTTCAATACGTGGTTTGTGGTTAATCTTTGAATGTTCAATGCACAAGTTTGGTTTATAAACCATAAATGTTCGATACGTGATTTGTGGTTAACATTTGAATGTTCAATGCACAAGTTTGTTTCTGAGACATAAATGTTCAATACGTGGTTTGTGGTTAATCTTTGAATGTTCAATGCACAAGTTTGTTTCTGAGACATAAATGTTCAATACGTGGCTTGTGGTTAATCTTTGAATGTTCAATGCACAAGTTTGGTTTCTAAGACATAAATGTTCAATACACAAGTTTGGTTTTAATTATTAAAAAATCCTTTTTTTAATGTTCAATCAACAGATTGCTTTTTAATGTATGGAAAGATCTTTAAAAAGACAACAAATGCTATCATTTACGACGACCTGAACATGTAAATATTCCCTTTTCGTCATTCAAACAAATTAATATCTCTTTAAAAATAAATTCAATAAAAATAAGGCTACTCCACCCTTTGGGACCATCGAGTTCGAACCCCACAGAGCGTTTTTTAAAATAAAAGTATAAGAATAAAAAAATAAAAATCTGCATGAATCATAGACGTTTAGTAAATTCTACCTCCAATTACAAATCTACTGTTATATTTCTGATTGCCAACAGGTACCTTAAAAATATTCAAAACTGTATAAAATGTGATAACAGGCCCATCGTATCTAATATCAAGGATGAGAAATCAAAATGGCGCTGTACCAAATGAAAATCCTCCGCCTCACCTTTTATAAACACGATATTGTATAACTGAAATAAGATGTTAAACGAAATAATAGATTTGATTTACTTTTGGTGTTTGGATTTGGTAAAAACCAAATCAATGGTGGAAGCAAATACAAAAAGCAAAAAAACAATGTGTGTGTGGTATAAAAAATTAGTTTACAATGTATTAAAAAGAGAAAAACACACGGTAAAAATTGGAGGAGTAGGACATACTGTCGAAGTTGACGGATCTGAATTCTCAAAACGAAAGTATAATATAGGAAGAAATGTAAGGCCTCCATGGGTGGTTGGAGGCGTTGACATATCAACAGGTGATGTGTTTTTCGTTGAAGTTACTTATCGAAATAAACAGACTTTGCGAAACGTCTTAATAGAAAATATTGAAATTGGAACAACCGTAGTAACAGTGGCTGGGCCGGTTATATTAATTTAAACAAAATTGTGTTTATTTATTTAACCGTAAATCATTTTGAGAATTTTGTTGATCCCATTACACGAGCAAACACTCAAGGAATTGAGAATCGATGGTCTGTGTATGAGCTAAAAATGCGCGAAAGATTTATAACATCGAGATCAAATTTATCTTTATGTTTGCTCAATTTATATTTAAATTGAAGTCTAAAAACAACACCTTCGACAAGTTAATGAATAATCTCAATAAATATGATTGATTTTAATATTAAAATTGGTAACTGTCCACCTTTTGGGGCCGGAATAGAACACATAAATTATCCTTTTTTCGTATTGATTTAGTAAGAATTATTACTTTTAGATCCTTACTAAATCAATACGAAAAAAGGATAATTTATGTGTTCGATCCCGCCCCCAAAAGTGAACAGTTGCCTTAAAATTTATTAAAATGTTTTTTTATTTAAAAACATGCTTTATGGGGTCCTAACTCTGTGATTCCAAAGGGGTGAGTCACCAAAAATAATATTTACCAATAACTCGGGAATAGAACTCTTTTACATTTCTTTTAATTAAGGAGATTCCATTTCAGAATTGCATAAAATATCGACGAAAAATATTATAATCAAAAACATTTATTCCTAATTATAAAAAGGGTACCCGGTGATTACCGGATCTTTTTTCACCGTTATGAAGATAGTAAAAAGTCAGTTTAATAATGACCAAATAATTGACGATAATCATTTCATTTACAGAAAAAAGAATGCAAATCGATCAACAATAAGATGGTGCTGTATAAATGATGGCTGCCCAGCTCTTGCCAACACTATCTTGAACTACCACCAAAATCTCACTTCATTCGTTTTAAAAAAGCGCCATAATCATGTTGCCGACGTTAATCTTGCAATAAAAAAGCCACTTTTAAATCAAATGAAAGAAAAAATCATTAGTTCAAATGATTCACCGAGAAATGTTGTATTCTCATCCATCAGAGGCGTAGGTATTGAAGTTTTAAGAGCACTTGGCCCATTTGATTTAATTTTCAGAATTTTACGTGATTTCCGTTTAAAATACATAAATCCGAAACCATTTGAAAATGAAGAATTAAAACTTAATAGTTTATTGTTATATACCCATACAAACCATGTTTTTTATAGATATGGACCTAATAATTATGGTTTGAATGAAATTAACGATAACTTTCTTTTATTTTATTCTGACGAAGCATTGAATAGATTAAAAAAGAATAGTGTTTGGTCTGTTGATGGGACGTTTTCTGTTGTAAACGACCCATATAAACAACTTTATACTATTTCTTATATTAAGAACCATCACGTATTTCCCTCAATATTTGGTATTTTGAAAAATAAAAATCAAACCACATATAATGAGATGTTTAGTTTTATTAAAAATATAATCGGTGATAATACTCCTTTAGTAATAAAAACAGATTTTGAATTATCGGCTATAAACGCACTTAAAAATCAATTTCAGAACGCTCAAATATCTGGTTGTATTTTTCATTTATCACAATCTATCGATAGGAAAATAAAAGAAAAAGGATTAATGAATTTATATAAAACAAATTTTATTGTAAAAAAATTTACAAAAGCCTTATTAAGTTTGCCATATGTTGAGTATAGAAATGTTTCTGAATTTTTTTTTGCTTTACGCAATGATATTCAGTTCCCACTCGCTCTAAGCCCAATCTATGATTATTTTTTTAATAATTATATCAGCAATAACGCAAAGTTTAATATTAATATTTGGCATACATTTAATAGTAGAGATGCCTGTATACCAAGGACTAATAATTGCATAGAAGGATGGCATCATACATTCAGTAATACTTTTGGGCACAGTAAAAATAGCTTTTATATTTTAGTCAAAAAATTAATCGATGAAGAAGACGTGATAAGAATACGAGCATTGCAAATGGATATTTTAGGTCAAACATTTGAAAGAAAGCCGTATTTTATTGAGAAAGAGCGACGTCTGAGTGTATTTTTAGAAGAAAATATTATATCCAACAATGGAAAAACTTTTATGTTTGATGTTTCGGAAATATTAGCCTATATTAATTAAAGTTTATTATAAAATTGTTTTTTATTAAAATTACAATGATTACAGTATCTTTTTTAAAAATTAAAATTTTTAAAAAAGATCCGGTAATCACCGGATACGAAAAATTTCGGATCAATGGCCAAAAATTCCCCCTAGAAAAAAATAGATTTTTAAAAATAAATATAACTTTCAAATTTTATATTATTAATGTCAACGCCCGAACAATTTGAAAGTAAATGTTTTATGCTAGAAGAAATTTTTATTTGCTTTCTAGTGGAAAACCAATTTCTTCGTAAATACATGAACAGTTTATTCTGCGCAAGCTTGACGAAGTTTGTAATTTACAACCGTGTAATGTATGGATTTTCGTGGCATTGTACGAACAAACAATTTTCAAAATACAAAGCATATTTTTCAATAAGAAAAAATTCAATTTTCGAAAATTTTTTATTTAAAATTAAATGGCATTTTGAGAGTCCTGTTGAATATAGTGTTCAGCAAGACCGACATAATATCAATCTGTTAAAATATACAATACTATGCCAGAGTTCTAATCACAAAAAATGTAGTTTTTCAATTTTTTATATTAGAAAAAAGGGATCATTACCAAAAATTTCCCCCGATAAAAATCCCACCAAAAACGTTAATTAAAAGAAATAGCGAAAACATATGAATACACGACAATCTTTTCAGATGCTCGTTTACTCTTTGAATCCTCAAGAAATGATAAGCTTTCAAATGAATCACCAATTTTTACCACGTGAACACCAATGTCCAACTTGTCGCTGTACTAGTAAATTAGTACGTTATAGAAAAACAAAGATGAATATTTCTGGCGCTGCAAGAGTATCTGGTTCGCTTATAAAACCTATTATTCTATAAGAAAGAATTCATTTTTTGAAGGTTTAAACGAATCATTTTTAAACGTTCTATTAATTATTTTAAAATATGCTGTACGACAGCAACGATTTAGTATAAATTTAAGTACGGATATTTCTAAAAATTCCATTCATAAGATAATTAACAAAATGATCGATAAAATTCCAGCACCTGATTTTACAAATAATAAACTGGGAGGGCCTGGTTGGTTAGTTCAATGCGATGAAATTATGCTTAATTTCGAATGTAAAAGCTATCGTGGTAGATCTGCGACGAATAAGACTGATGCTTTATGCATTGTAGAAGCTAGGGATTCAATTACCCGTGTCTACGCAACATAATACCGAATAAAAAATCTGAAACATTGATTCCAATAATGTGCTCGCAGGTAGCAATAATAGTAAAATATGGACTGACTAATTGAGAAGTTACTATTGTTTAAGTGTGATGAATTTTGTACATGAAAGTGTTTGCAATAAATACGAGTTTGTAAACGCTTCTTCAGGCGTAAACACTCAAGCGGTTGAATCTTTTAACAATGTAATTAAATTAGAGAAAAAAACAGGAAAAGTATGCGAACTGAAAATAGATCGAAGTTTTCGGTTGAATTTTGTTATTTTTTCAATAATTGTGATAGGTATTTTGAAGCTGTTTTGGATTTAATTAAAATAAATTTATATATTATTTAAAAAATAAATCATTACCAAAAAGGAAAACATCGCATGATTTTAACGGTGAAAAAAATAAACAATTGTTCGAAACTGAATAAATGGCAATTTAGGCTAATGTAATCAGGATTAGCCGTAATCGAGTCCAGTATTTTTTTTTATTTTTTAACTCTAAATTTAAATGAATATTAAAAAAAAGAGAATAAGTGCGGATGATCAATATACAGAATTTGTAAGGAATAAGATCAAGCGAATGATCTGTAGACATTGCCTTGGTTCTCTTAGAGCTACAAAT
This sequence comes from Tipula confusa, assembly GCA_963556175.1. Lineage (NCBI taxonomy): Eukaryota > Metazoa > Arthropoda > Insecta > Diptera > Tipulidae > Tipula > Tipula confusa. The sequence goes on from CAUVYK010000296.1 coordinate 86,586, forward strand.
TCAAACATTATGGTACGATTCTCTCGAAGCACTTGCAGAAAATATGAACCGATTTTAGTTCGAAAATTTTATGCAACACCCCTATAAGTCCCAAAAACGTGTTTTTAATAGTGCTTTCAGTTTTCAGTGGTACTAAGACAGCTTCAACTTCTCTGGTCCAAAATATTAACAGAAAAGCAATACGGAGAATAAAAAATAATTTATTAATTGTGCTAGAAAATTGGTTCGCAAAATTAAATGAAATGATAGGCGGCCCTGGTGTTATCGTTGAACTTGATGAATCTAAATTTGGTCGTGTCAAATATAACAAAGGATACAGAGTCGAAGGGGTTTGGGTGTTCGGAATGGTGGAAAGAACACCCATAAGAAAAATAGTTGTTTGCAAGGTTGAGAATAGAAAGGCAGAAACACTTACTGCCTTAATAGTTAAATTTATTAAACCTGGATCGATCATTTATACAGATGGTTGGAAAGGGTACAAAAATCTTGAACAGCATGGTTTCATTCATAAAACAGTAAACCATTCCATCGAATTTGTAAACAGAATCGATGGTGTCCATACTAATACTGTAGTAGGAAATAACGTTCCCGTGAAATAAAGTCCCGAGGGTTCAATCCTCGTTTTTTATAGATTTTATTTATTTTTTATCTTTTGTGGAAAATTACACATTATGTCGAAACGAATTCAAATTCAAAACGAGACAGAATACAATATATTGTTGAAATACTTAAGGGAAGCATGTTAACAAAACAATATCGACAAAAAATATCAAAAGAAAATAAAAAAAAAGGCAAAGAATTTAATAATTATTAATAACAGGCTCTATGTGAGAACACGAGATGATGAAGCATTGGAATACATACCTGATTATGAAAACAAAACAAACATAATAGATGAAGTCCATTTGCGATCACATAGGGGTGTCAATAGTTTGTTTTTCGAACTTAATAAAAAGTTTTATAATATTAAAAAGGAAGATGTTGTGAATGTTTTACAAGATTGCGAAATTTGTTCTCAAAGAAGGACCGAAATTGTTCATCAGAGTATCAATCCTATTATTATATTACACAAGTTTCAACGATTTCAATTGGATATCACTTACATGCTTGATTTTGAGGAACGCAACAATGGGTTTAAGTACATATTGAATATAATTGATTGTAATAGTAAATTTACCTGGACTTACCCATGTTTATTTAAGTCGGCACAGGAGGTTTATTTTCATTTGGAAGCATTATTTTTAAACTGTTTTATCACAAACGAAATTCATTCTGACAATGGAACAGAATTTCGTAACAATATCATTGCTAGTTTGTGTACAAAATTTAACGTTAGACAGATTTTTGGCCGTCCTTATCATCCCGAAAGCCAATGCCAAATTGAACGGTTTAAATTTACTATAAAACGCATGATATTGTCAATAATGAAAAATACCGATACATTGAAATGGATAATGCTATTGAAAAATACTATTTATGAGTATAATATTAAGTTCAACCGGTCAATAAATTCATTGCCAGTTCATAAAATTTTAAATTGCAATGGGTTTAATGTTTACTCCAATATGTTTGCCAACGAGTCAACGCCGCAATTAGAAACTTTATCAACAAATGAAATGGAAGAAATTGAAGAGTTTAAATACAATTATTATTTAGAATTGAGTCGTAATTCTAGACAGACTATTACGAGAAATGGATTGAACCTACCGCGTCCAAATATGAATCAACGAGAATAATGTTTTTAATGTGCTGCTTTTATAGTCTTTATTATTAAAATATATGCTTTATTCGTTCAATATGTAATATTTTTATTCTTTTAAAAAAAGAAATAAAATCTATAAAAAATGAGGATTGAACCCTCGGAACTTTATTTCACGGGAACGTTATTTCCTACTACAGTGTCCATACTAATACAATAGAGGGGAATTGGTGCGCATAAAAGAATTAACACCAAAAAGATATCGTACGAAAAAACTTATTGATATTTATTTGCTAATTTATATGTTAAAAAGAAAATGTACTCCAAATTTAATTGAATATTTATTAAATATTTTATAATTCTCTTTCTTCTCTTCTTCTCTTTTTTTTTAAATTTGGGGTTTAAAAATAAAAAAAAATACCGGACTCGATTACGGCTAATCACGGGTCCCACCTCCGGCAATTTATTAAGCATATAAATATATATTTTTGGAATTGATTACTCGGTGTCCGGACGATGGCTATTCGCTGAAGCCCATAAAAAGAGTGCGTTTTAAGTGCAGGAAAAAAAACATCTTAAATTTATTCCAGCTTGAACAATTTCGTGTTCAAAAACGGTAAAATATGTTTTGTTGATTTTTTATGCTTTGTTGATTTTTTATGCTTTGTTGATTTTTTATGCTTTGTTGATTTTTTTATGCTTTGTTGATTTTTTTATGCTTTGTTGATTTTTTTATGCTTTGTTGATTTTTTTATGCTTTGTTGATTTTTTTGTTGCCGAAGTACTAACAAAATCCATTTTGATTATGACTGGACATTCTCCCAACACGGTCAATATTATTGTAAAATAATTGCGTATTATGTTGCTTTGAATGTAAAAGAAAAAAAATCGGGGGGGGGGTCCAAGGATAGTTGTCCAGCTCGCAGATTCGAAGTTTGGAAAACAAAAATATCACCGACGGCATCATGTAGAAGTTGTATAGTGTTTTCTGGTGTTGAATTGTCTGAGGAGAGAAAACTATTTGCGATTGTTGTAGAAAGACATGATGCAAAAACTTTAAATAGTATTAGTTTGGAATATGTTCTTCCTGGATCAATTGTAGTCACTGATGGTTATAAAGGGTATTCGGCTTTCAAAAGAAACGTGATTTCGAGAACCATTGGATAAATCATTCGATTACCTTTAGAAGTTATGCTTGTTGACATACAAACCATATTGAAGAAACTTGGAATAACATTAAAATGAAAATCACACACCGAGCAAGAGTAAAAAGAAAATACAAAAAACATTTTTGGGGTTCATTTGAGAAGATGAAATAGTGATAATTTATTGGAGCCTTTGATGCATGTTTTATATTTTTAGTTAAATTATACGGTTGGATTCCCCTTTGTGCCCGAGTTCGAACCACGATGGAACCGGCTTGAATTTTATAAAAAAATCAACTAATTATTTAATATAACATCATAGTACCTGAAGTTAACGGTTAGTTCATACTTATCACATCCCGAGCTCGATACTAACATTTTCAATTTTTAAAACAATGAAAAAATTAGAGATACCTATCCATGTTAAACCACAGGCAACATATTCTTTGTACAACAACGGAAGAATTGTCAATTCAATATTTGATTGATAAAAATTACATCTTTGGAATAAAACAATGCCCGAGGTGCAATATAGCGATGAAAATCAAAACAAAGGCAATTAATACAGTTTTCAGATGTCACAAATGCCGAAATAAAAGTTTGATATTTACAGGAAGTATTTTCTTCAACTGTAAAATTTCATTGCCGCGTGTTTTAGACATAATTTACTTTTGGTGTTTAGATTTATTTCAAAAACAAGTGAATCATGAAGTGGAGTGCGCCAATAATAAAACTGTTTTCTTATGGTATAAAAAACTACAAGAATTTGCATATGCAATTTTAAAACGTGAAACAAATGGGAAAATTGGAGGACCGGGTCTACATGTTCAAATTGATGAATATTTATTTTCGAAAAGAAAATATAATATTGGTCGGGCTGTGCGCAAAAAATGGATCGTGGGCGGTATTTGCTATGAAACCAACGAAATGTATTTTGTGGAAACTTTATATCGAAACCAAACATCCCTAAGCGAAATTATAAGAAATAATGTTGAATTAGGCTCCATTATAACAACCGATGAATGGGCTGGATATAACCAATTATCATTGAATGGTTAAGTCCATTTAACAGTAAATCATAGTGAGAATTTCTTTAACCCGGATACTGGTGCCAATACGCAGCAAATCGAGGCAATCTGGTCAGTTACGAAAAAATGGTTAAAAAGACGAAACATTCAAAATCGTTGTTATTTATTTTTATATTTCAGTGAATATTGCTTAAAAAGAACGTATAAAGATGACATATTTGAAAAAATAATGAGTGAAGTTAAAAATTATGATGCTATAATTTAAAATAAATTTCTTTTCGATACCTTTTTTATTATTTCATTTTTCATTGTTTTAAAAATTGAAATGTTAGGATCGAACTCGGGGGGGGGGTGATAAGTAGGAACTTACCAATTTAACATTATTATATAAAATACATTTTCATACCCTACGCTCAAAACAAAATTTCGCGAAATATAGAAACAAATCGCATATGTTGTTAACCCCCCTTTTTTGTAACCACATTTGTGTAACACTCCAATTCCCTTCAATTTTTTGTGTATTTGTACCTGAAACAGGATCAACGAAATTGGTTTTGTGATTTACGGTGCAATGTAAATACCCTAATCCAGCTAATCCCACATAACCTGCCCAACCATCTGTGTATATAATCGTTCCAATTTCAACATTATCAAGAATTATACAGTTTAAAGTCTGTACGTTCCTATATAATGCTTCTACAAAAAAACATTCATTTGTATCCATTTGTATTACACCAATAACTCAAACCTTTCTCACACTTCTCCCAATGTTATATTTTCTTTTGGAAAATAAACTCTCGTCAATCTATATAATCTTTCCGAATCCCCCTATTTTTCTTCTTCTTTGTCTCTGTAATAATTTATAGCTACAAAACTGTATTTTTTAAATAATTTGTTTATTGTTTTGCAACTTTTAATATTCAATTATTTTCTTACTTTTATCTGAATTGTATCCAATGTCCACCAATTAAGCAATTCAACTGCTGTGAAAATTATAAACTTGTATTGTAAAATAGACGGTTTCATCGGAGTTCGAACTCGGGGCACAAAGGGGAATCCAACCCATGTAGGTAGATTCCCGGCCCATTCTCCTACCCATATCCAAATCGCAACGCATATCATCAAAATAATATATCTTTTTTTTATATCTTAAAGCTTTTGTTAGAGTGTTCAGTTTTTCATAAAGTGAAATTTTATCTTTGATCTCATTAGTGTAGTCGTAGAACATTCTACCGTGTACAAGCGAAAATTCATCAATCAAACCGGAACGGTTTAAGAGGCCTTCAACAATATAGGATACTTGGTTGCTGAAAACCCACTTATCAACCTTCTCTTTTTGTAACATTTGCTTTAAAGTATCTTTCTTAGGAATTAAGATATCTTTATATGACAATTTGTCTATTTCTTTTGACATCATTCTTTTAACCATTTCAACTGTTTTCAGTTGAAAAACATGATTTTCATCCATCAATGTTGCCGGGTTTTCTACTGGAAATTCAGAACCTCCAACATTAGTCAATTCTTGGTGATTTTATCTCGGTTATGCATGAATCCGGACTATATAGAACAGAAATCGAACAAAGTAAAACCAAAACCAAAAATGTACAACACATCATTACTTAGACTATGTCATCCTTACCGATCTCTTTTTCCATAACAAATATTTTTTTAAATATAAACGTTGTAAAGTAACAAATTTACACGAGTATGCCATTTTTATTTTTCATAGCTCTGTTAATACCCCAAAATAGAAATTGATTAAAAATTAGTTCTATTATCATAAAAGATTTATTTAAAGATCTTTTTGCTTTAATGATTAATAGTCTATGTCAATTCAACAATTAAAATGCGTCATTTTAACTGCTTGAAATTTAGATTTGTTAAGAAATTCTAGAATCTGGCTCTACTGTCTGTTATCCACCCCATTAAAAAAATACGGTTATGGTGAATGGTCGGGAGTAAATAATTAAAAATTAATTAATTTATTACTTCTTAATTAACTTAATTAAAAAAATAAAGTGCCAATACCCTATGATATCTTTCAATTCGGCGTTCGCACAAATACAGAAGACTCCTGTCTTCTACCATTGGAAGAATTATAAATAATTACGCCTATAAATATGGCATGTGGTTTTTGCATCCCCAGCTGCTCTATTGAAGCAGGAAAAACTCGTCACACAGTACCTTCTATAAAGCGTTGTAATAATAAACAATGCATAAAAAGAATTTCAAAGTTTCGGGGTACTATATTTGAAAACAATAACCCGAAATTAAGCGAAGTTTTGAGAATAATATCTCGCTTCCCCATGAAACTCACTATAATAGAAATCTCCTTACACACCCAAATATCATCAAAAACGATCGTCGAATGGAATAAAAAATTAATGGGTTTTGGTAATAAGATATGAGCAGGCAGTATTAATTAAAACAAGAGGATTGTCTTTTACCGTTGAAATAGACGAGACGCACCTATATACAAATGGAAGCAGAATTAGACAGAGATTTGTCGGTGAGTAGATTGGATTGTAGCCGGTATTTGGGGTCTTTTAGCGTAAAATACCTTAAATTATTTTTTTTATAAAATTTATTTTAGGCATGTTACGCTAGAAAAGCAAAATAAAAAGAAAAAAGTAGAACCCTCATGGAAAGCACCATATCTATTCTAAACCCAAACTTTTAGAAATTAAAAACCAATTTGATTTTCTTCTGGAAAACAGCCTCGTTCCAGCCTCTAAAATATGTGAAAGTTGCGATAATTTAGTATACTTAAAACTATATAAATTAATAAGGAGAACTACAATAATGTATCGCTGTCAAACGACACGACGCCCAAAAAAGAACTTTCATCATCAATACAAAGATGCCGTTGATTCAATATGTCCATATAGTGTATTTGTTAATTTCAGGGGCAAGCTAAAAACAATTGAAATGGTGGCATGGAATTGCTGACAATACAACTACAAGTTTGAAGAAAAAGCTAAACGTGGTGTTTAACGAATATTTGGAGGTTAGGCTTGTATTTATAGGAGGTGTAAATAAAATTGTTGAAGTAGACGAATCAGTTTTAAACAGACGAGGTGTAATAATTAATCCAACACGAACTTCTGATCTTGAACCAGATACGGTGTATATTCTAGGAGCAATTGACAATTCACAGAAAAGAATTTCTTCATAAAACTAGTTGAAACTAGAACAATCAATGGGTTGAAGTTTTACCTGATGTCCGTATTTTAGGATGCTAAATAAATAAAATTACCCTATTTTCAAATGACACAACGCAACGAAGGAAAAAAATGAACTTCATTAAGAATATAGCAACAAACTGAACCTCCTCTTACAACAAAAGATATGACCAACAAACCTTTCAACAATGACACGTGTGACAATCTCACAAGTATGCGCTGCACAAAAGCAACATGTCGCAAAACCGTACTCTCCTAAAAAACAGAACCATAAATATTCTAAAATTAGGATCAAAGGGAACATTATAACTTCTCCATTTTATTTCTACTGGACTGAAAACAAAACAAATTACAGAATTAACATGAGGTTCAAAATCGACAATCTGAAGAATGAAATGGAATTTTAAAACGGAACTAAGGATAAGGTTCTGGTCAACAAATCCTAAAATTGGAGGTGAAGGAGTGATTGTGGAGCTCGATAAATCAAAATCTGGAAAACGCAAATACCACCGCGGCCATCGCTTTGACGATGTTTATGTAATTGATATAGTGGAAAGAACATTATAAAGGCGAAAACTAAACTTTATAGTAAAAAATCGAAATTGTACAACAATTAACAATCTTTTCAAAAATTTGTTGTGCCGGGCAGTATTATATTCAGTGACATATGGCGGGTATATAACGACCTGCAAAAACTTTGTGTATAATCTCTACACTGTTAACCACAGTAGACATTTCGTTGATCCAATAACGTTAGTTCATACTAACACGATTGAAGGAAACTGGTCTGCGTTAATAGGCAGAAATAACAAAGCAGTGTTGTGAAAAATGAGTGTAACAGAAAATGAGTGTAACGTGATTCGAATCCCGATATAACTTCCGTTTTTTTTAATAAAATAAATATGTATACTAATCGTGTCAACTCCAATAGTTATAGAAGATCAGACAGAATATGACGATCTATTACACTATTTGAAACAAAAACAATACCAACTTTTCTAAATCGCAGTAAAAAGCATCGGTTTATTAAAAAATCGGAATAAATGAAAGTTTATAACAATAGGATATATATTAAGTGTGGATCTAATAACGCTCTAGAATATATTGAAGATTTTAATCAATCAAGAAAAAATACATGCATTGAAGAATCCCACATTACATCCCATAGAGGCGTTTTTTCGATTTTTACAGAATTAAAATCTAAGGATTACAATATTAAAAACGTTGACGTTGAAAATTTTTGCAATCTTGTGTAATTTGTAATCAAAGAAAAGTTATTATTTCAAAAGAAACAGTAAATTCAATAATAATTCTTAATAAATTTGACAGATTTCAAATGGATATCACATATTTTACAGAATATGAAGACCAAAATTATGGATATAAATATTTATTTAATATGTTAGACTGTGCTACAAAATTTGCATGAGGTTTTCCTTGTTTTACTAAGTCAGCTGATGAAGTTTTTTTGCATTTAGAATTTTTGTTCTTGAATTGTAATTTACCGAAAGAAATACATAGTGACAATGGATATGAGTTTAAAAACAGGAAAATTGCCTTTTTAATGAACAAATTTAATATTAAACATATATTTGGCAGGTCATATCACCCACAATCGCAGGGCCAAATTGAACGTTATAATGGAACTATAAAAAGGATGCTTTTTTTATCAATGACGTCATCAGTTTCAAATTGCTGGGTAGATATTTTATTAAAAACAACGTATGATTATAATATTAAATATCATAGGGCAATTAACATGTCTCCATCAAGTGCATTTAATAGCTCGAGTGGTTTTAATGCTAGAAGCAATATTTTGAGTGACGGTGAACAAGCAACGATCGAAAATTTATCTATGCAAGAATTAAATGAGATTAGCGAATTTAGGAAAACATATTTTATTGGATTAGGGAATATTGAGATAGTAAGAATACGAAGAGCAGGTGGATCGATAAATGATATAGTAAACGCGAATAGAAATAAAAGTTAAAAAAAGAGAAATAGACTAAGTAAAGTTGTAAATTTTTTTAGTATACATATTTATTTTGGTAGGATCCTACTATTTCCCCCCATGTTCGAATCCCACCAAACTAATTATTTTTTTATAAATTTTCTAAAAATATAATATTTAAAATTTTTTAAAAACAAATAAATTAATTTTAGATAAAAAGGTAAATAAATAACTTAAGCGTTTAATAAAGAATCATAATTTTTTGCTTCACTCAAAATTTTCCAAAAAGCCGAATTTTTGAATTTCCTTTTAAAGCAAAACTCCGCGAAATAATAAAACATATCACATCTATTATAAACGCTTTTTTTTCTCAACCATTTTTTTAAAATCGACCAAGTAGCTTCAATTGCTTGCGTATGCGCTCCTGTAGTTGGATTAACAAAATTATAGGTGTGATTCACAGTAAAATGAAAATACCCAATATTTCCCAAATTGTTGTACCCTGCCCATTCGTCAGTGCATATAATACTTCCCAAAACTACATTGGCCAAAATTATTGCCTCTAATTCAGCACGAGTTCTGAATAAGGTTTCGACAAAAAAAAATTCATTTGTTTCATAACAAATACCGCCCACAACCCATTTCTTCCTAACAAGACGCCCTACATTATATTTTCTTTTGGAAAATAAACATTCATCAATTTGAACGTGCATGCCAGGGCCTCCTATTTTATTGCTTGTTACACTTCTCAAAATTTTGTAACAATAAATTCGTAATTTTTTATACCAAAAATTTATTGTTTTGTTATTATTGCATTTCACTTCAATTTTGGTCATCACCTGCGTTAAATCGATACACCAAAAATAAATCAAATCTAATAACCTTGATATTAACATTTTCGAATTAAAAAATAGACTTCCTCGAAATATTGAGTTTTCTGTTCTACATTTATTACATCTAAATGCTTTTAAGTTTTCTCGGATTTTTAATGTCATTGCAATTAAGCATTTAACACATTGCATTGTATTAATCAAATAGATTTGATCGAAGAGCCAAGTTAGCGTTGTTATTTCGCTGGCCGTAATTGTAACCAACTCCCGGTGTGTAAGCATAGGAGTCAGTAATTAGAAAATATATAAAAAAATAATTAGTTTGGTGGGATTCGAACATGGGGGGAAATAGTAGGATCCTACCTTCGAACCACGTTACACTCATTTTCTGTTACACTCATTTTCTACCACAGAAATAACAAAGCAGTATAGAGCAAAGAAACGGAAAGGAATGTTTTTGATGTTTCTGATGATTAAGCGGCACTTTAACTGCGATGTGTTTGACTATTTTATTGCAAATGTTGAATAATTAAATATTACTCTTATAAAAACTAAAAATTGAATTTTTAAAAAAAACTAAATTTAAACTATTTTCACTTCGACTAAAAAAGCAAGGGTGTAAAAATTTTTCACGCAAAAAATCCAAACAACAGGAGAGATCAGCCCCATTGAAAATTTGGATATTTTATGATGCCGCCTTTTATAGTGATTTAAAATGTATTTAAGGATAAATAGACTACTAAATTGAATATTTAAAATTAAACGGATTATCCTTTGAAAAAACGACTGGCAGATACACCTATATCAACGCGCCAAATTTGAATGATTGCGGACAAATATAAGCCCAGAAAATTAATATCAATTACAAAATCAACAGTTTTTACAAGAAGCAGACTGGGATATGCGGAATTATTTTATATATCATATATTTTACTTTGACGTGAGCGTCGCAGTGTGAAAATTCGTACAAATCAACATTTTAAACAATAATCTGAACTAATATGATACCCAGAGAGAATTTCCGAAACCCTCGAAAAAGGAAAGTCGAATACAAATCGCATACAACATTTTAAAACCAAGTTTGTAAATGAAATAGCAACGAGATCATAATCTTTGAGGTATTATCGTTTTTTTTTGTATAAAAACAACGACAAAAAAATGGAAAGTGCTATTGCGAAACATAGACATTTAAATCTTAAATAGTTTTAGCTTAATATTAAAACGCGTGTTACCAGAATATTATTGTAACTGGCAATTTGATTCAGTATTCTCTATTTGAACAAAACAAACATAATATATATCATAAATATCTGCATTACCCACTAAAACGCACGAGATGTTATACAAGCAACATAGATAAACAAGTTATATATAAAAAGTAGGTATTTATACAAACAAATAATAAAAGCAAGACGAAACGAAAACTATTCGAAAACATTTTTAGTAAATCTAGTAAAAATAAATTAATAATTGGATTTATTTTAACAAAAAAAAAACATATCGTATATGTTATATACTTAGCACAAAATAGATGAGTTTTCATTTATCTCAACCAAAAACAATAAACGAAATTATATAACAAACCGATAAACAATGAATTCTGTTATAAAACACAGTCTCTCTATATCATTCTTTCAAAAAATCATTTGATATTGATCCATAAATCCAGGTACTTTTCCCGCTTTGCAAAAACTCCTACAGGTCTACTTATTTTCGTGCTTTGGTTTGCAAGATATAAACTGAGATTACACATTGATGTAAAACTCAAAGTAATCCGCAATGAATAATCTTTCCAATCATCACTACAAATCGTTGTCAGTGTCATAAAAAATTTGTATATTATCGACGAAAATTTAGATATTGCTTTATATTAAATTTTTATCATAAATATGCGAACTGAAATATTAACAATGTCAACTTATCTAGAACACACATTTAATTTCCCGAAGTCTTAGACTACAGTTATAATGTTGTTGGGACAATACGTTTGCCTATTTACCAGGTTACAATAATATCTCGAAATATAATCAGATTTTAAAAAAACAGTATTTTCTTGGTAGTTTTCTTAATAGAAGCAGCATTTATAATTATGTTGATCAGTTGAGTTTGATCCAGATATTTAACCGTTTATATATTAATTACGAATCGTGCTTTAAACCAGATTTGCCCAACCGGTTGAAGAAAATACAAAATATTTTCGAGGTCGAAATTGGCAGTTTGGAAACACTTTGAGTTGTATTAATAATAAAAACGGCAATCTAAGTAGGCGGCAAACTCTATAATAAATAACGTCAGTAGTCCAAGCTCCCTTTATACGCACTTAAAAACATGCATTCTGATATATTACAAAAATCCCTACATAAACAATTCAAACCATAAGATTTTCTTTTTTACATCAACTTGTTCACTTTAGAAAATGATATAGTGATGTCAACATTGATTGATAATATAAGTTTTAACACAATTACTAAATCAGAACATCTTTACGTACAGTTTAAGAGGCGCTACCCCTATCTGAATACCCCACATCTGGTCTGAAATGCAATCTAAAGCCCATAATATGTATGAAAATAGAAAAATTGAATTGATTTTAAACATACAAACCATGATTTTTAATGGCGCTCAATTCACAATATAGTTAGATGAATATACATCTCCACAAACCGCATGATATCATTCTTAAACATGCATTACGAAAAGGTAGGCTGGTTTATTGGTTTGAAATAACTATTGGTGCTATTGACAGCATTTATCTGCTGTCAATAGCAAAAGAAATATTATGGGAATTTAAATTGATTTTAAACAGGTTAATTTTTCGTACAACAATAGATGGTAAAGCGGCTATAGCAAAATTCCGCGGCTATTTTAATCAACAATGGTATGCAAATTGAATTCATTTAGTAGTTACTTCTGTTTTCTACAGAAAATATTCTTATCACACTATTACTAAAATCGAATCGATAATTTTAAATGAGGGTAACGTAGAGGATGAACATCATATTGAAGATTAAAACAAAGATGATATTTGTGTTAGCAGTGTAATGGTGGAAAGTTTTAAGACAAACGAGGAAAATATAGATTTTTTGACTAATAAGCAATTTTGGATAGAAAATCCTAAGAATATGTTGTTGTATGATATAAAAATACGTACCCGAAGAAAAGATTATAAAAATTGGTAAAATTTTTAAAAATCCCCCAAAAAGAATGATATTTTACAAAATTTCGTAAAAACTTGAATTTAATAAATTATTAAATATAATTTTGAATTGTCAAAAGAAGACAAAATATCTCGATAAAGACAAATAGAAGATTCATTAAATCGCATTTGTGCATACCCAAAGCACTGGTAGCAACAAAATGATGAGTTAACAGTAATAAACAAAAAATAAATATGTTAAAAAATCGTTATTGCCCCGAAATCTCTTAAAGTTGTTTTAATAGGAATTTTGTGATACGAAGGCATTACCTAACAGCGGATATATTTATTTTACACACATTTATTCCAAATTTTTTTTTATATTCTACTGGCAACAGATATATCAATAATATTTGATAATATTACATCTTCGAAAACCAACTAGGGGGTGAGTGTCCTGTTAGACTGGATGGGTCCGAATCCAGCTCGAGCAGCTTTTTTACTATAGTTTCATATTAGCAAAAATATTAGGAATCGTATTTAATTAAATTACTCATTATATTATCAACGCATCATTTTTGAATTTCAATTTAAACATGAATTCAACGAAAAGTACACTTGGATCACTTCTATTTATAATATATCTTGATCTAAATTTTTGCTTATAAACACTAAATCTATATTCGATCGCCTGTGTGTTTGCACCAGTAAAGAAATTTATAAAATTAATACTATGATTAAAAGTCATATGTATAAACCCTAATTCATTAATATCCACATAACCTCCCCAACAATCAATTATTATTGTTGTTCCCCCCCTCAACACATTCTAGCAAGATGCTCTTTATTATTTCTTTATTACGGAAGAAAACTTTTCGACAACATATATTCCCCGTGACAATATCAAACACCTATCATCCAAGATGATCGAACAACTCATCCAACATTAAATTTTCTTTTGAAAGACTTTCCTTCATTTATTTCAACTACACTCACGATTCTTTCTATTTTTTTTGAAATAATTGTTCTCATTATACCAAACGATTGCAGAATTAAAATACTGTACCATTTACTAATAGTATTCCTTAACAAAGCACCGATATCATACATCGTCTTATTTTGAGTTAACTTCAAACACCAAAAACATATCAAATCCATGACGAGAGGAATCGGAAGTTTATAATTAAAAAAAGTGGTGTTATGAAATGCAGAAAGGGTTTTTTTGCACTTACAACATCGCCACATTTTACCATTTTTATTTTTTAGATGTCATTGATTGTTGTTACAAGCGGGACAACATTTTTGTGCTGGAATATACGCATTTTCCATCATCCAGGCAATCGTGGTATCATAAGAGTTCGTAACTAAAACTATTTTTCTGTGTGTTGGCATGGAATAAGTGAAAAATAATATAATAACTGATTAAGCTGGATTCGAACCCAAAAGTCTAACAGAACACTAGCCCAACTGGCTGCATTTATTTAATCAACGTTTTCAGTATTCAAGATATTCAAAAGGATTTAGAGAAGTACTATAGAAGCTGCTAAACGAAAAAATCTTAAGAAGCTGTTAAATAAAATATATATAAAGTATTTAAAAAAGACACAACTGTGCCAAATATTTCAAAAAAAAAAGATAAAACCGAACCTTATTACAAGGATTACATAACCGAACCTAACCATTTTTGTCTAATACAACAGCATTTTACATGTGTAAATTATAGCGACAATGTCATTGAAGAAGTATTTAACGTCAAAAATTGATTTTATAGATTTGAAATCGAAAGCGTACGATCAAAAATTTTAGAAAATATATATAAAGCGATAGTTTCGATCAAACCTACCAGTGTAAATTCCAAACGCTTGTTTTAGACTTTAGGATTATCTGCTACGAAAACACGATCCACGTTAAATAAAAACATTTTAAAACATTATGTTTTTTAAATCAAATTTCCAAAAAGAATAAAGTTTTTTTATTCAAATATCGGTTTATACTATTCATAGAATATGGTTTTTTTACGAAATTAGAGTAAAGTGGTTTGAACTGATAATTATTTTTTTCGGATTTTAAAGCCATATCTAAGACCCACAAATTGTCTTGCGCGTAATATTGCTACACATATCATGACTATCTATGGAGTGTATGCATTCAAAGGTTAAAAAATCATTAAAGGCATCAAATTAAGTGATATTATATTAAATATTTTCCTTACGAAAACATTTAATATTATCAAAACTGTTTACTATATTTTTAAGATTTCTATTTAATAAAATCAAATTAATTAACACCAGAAATCAATATACAATATCAGAGTAATGACATAGAAAAAACCACAAACAAACTATCCGTTAAAACATGATTAATAATCCATATACGAAACCTATTCTCATTATCAAGAAAGCCCTATGTTTCAGCTATGATCACAATAGAAAGACCATAAATAAAAAAACATCTGTATACTTTATGAGTGGGTATCAAACACAGATTTATAGTTTTATAAAAACATTGGCAAGCGGTTCTTATATATATAAGGATTATAGTCAAAGCTACAGAATCAGAGGTCCCATCTCATCTGCCAAGTCCGTTGGGATGACGCGCACCTTTTAACATGTTAGCAGTATTGATACCACATGTACATGGACGTATGTTCCAAATTATCCAAAATACTTCATAATAATAGTCGATTTTATATTGTAGGAGGTTTTAGGAAAAGCCGTTTTTTTTGTTTGTCAAGGACCAGTTTTCGACGGCTGCTATAGATACTAAAAAAGGTTTTTGATTTATTATATTTATATTGCAAAAACTCGCCAGCCGAACGAATACAGAAACACAACTTTCTAAAAAACAGGATATTTTTGGAAAATAAATCTGATGATCTTTCATTTGAATTTGTATATTTTCTGTTAATTTCATAATTAGATTAAAACGATGAATATATTTACGTATTCGAAGTCCTGCTATTTAAAAGAGAGTCAAACCTTGGCCAAGGTTAGTTTGACAAACAATTTGGAATATAAACGGAATCGGTGGAATGCCAAATATTAAAATCTTGAATATACAAAAAAAAAGAGCTAATTTTGGATTAAATATTTAATTTAATAGAAAACCAAACAAAGCTTTAATGTAATAAAGGTTTTGAAGAGACTGTTGAAAAATCTTTTTATGAATTTAAACATAGATCAATCAACTATTTAAGCATTTGCTGTAATTCTCTCTGATAGAAGTATTCATACCAATACAATTGAACGATCATGACACAGTTTTGAAAAAAATTGTTTGAGACTCTAATATTACCTAAGAAATCGAAAACGGCACAGATGTTCAAGACCACGATATTATTAAAATCAAAACACGTCATAAATATAGTTTTATTTACATTGTTCAGAACAAACACAATTTATAAATTCGGCTTATCTATAATTTTAATATCAAATTTTTATAAAATTAAAGGAATCTGTATATGCACCTCAAAAATAGTACACATATCATTTAGAATTTATAACTGATGCTTTAATCCTCTTTTAGCAAATATCGCTACTTAATTGTTACAATTTTTTTTGGGTATCAGTAATATAAAAGCAGCTAAATTCAGCAGTTATTTTTTTATAATTTTTATAGTAAAAACAATATTTCAGGGACACAACTTGTGGTTGTCCTGCTTAGCATTATTAGATTACACTCAAACCATACAATATAAAAAAAGCCTAATTCTCACATCAACACGCAGTAAATATCCTAACCGAAACTATACACATTTACACAAGCTAAATGACATTTATACGATACAGAACCACACTACCATAGGGTGTAAACGTCCTAAACTTTACCGATTTTTGATTTAAAAATCTTTATAGAAAAACAATAAATTTTTTAGGAAAAATTATATATTTTACTCGTCAACGTATTGGAAAAATACATAGATTATAATTTTTTTGCATTACAATTACGCCAATGTCTCTTTATTTTAATTATCACTAATATATTACAAATAAGTATCTTACCAATAATGGCCATAAAACCGCATTAAAAAATAATCGACAACACCACTCTACAGACCCATTTAAGCATAGTATCTTTACATAAACATATAAATATATATTCAAAATGATAAAAAAAACATTACTTTTCTTCAATTTTTTTAGTATTAAAGGTAAAATATATTAAATTTGTGCATAACTTTTAAATAGCTAATATTTATTTACCAAAATTCACTGAGTGTAAAAAGAATACATCTGGGTGACTATCCCGTGTACGGCGTTTGATCAAATCCGAGTTTTATCAATATATATTTTCATATTATATAAATTAAATAAATTCAATTAAATTCTGCATTAATTGGAAAAATTTCATATTTCTATATTTTAAATTCAACATAAACTCGGCCAATATCAAACTTAAATCACTTCTAGATGTTACAAATCGTGAACGAAATATTTTTTTATAAACGCTTTATTAATTCTCAATAGCCGTAGTGTTGCCACAATCAATCAGATTTACAAAATTTTGGGAATGATTGACGGTTAAGCATATTATCCAACGCCTTAAATCTACATATACTTTCCTACAATCAGTAACATCGTTGTACCCACTTCCACACATTCTAGTAAAACCCAAGATATAGTTTCTTAATTCCTAAAAAAGGTATCACTGTTTCAAATATCTATGCCACAAATAACAAAGGGAGAACGAACATTTATTCCCGCATTATCTTTTTGTTTGGAAAACATTGCTTCGTCTACTTCACTTAATCTCGCAAACCACCAATTTGGCGCCGTGCTATGGCTCGTATAATGAAAAAAATATTTAAAGCTAAAAATTGTGTACGAATTTAAAAATATTTAACAAGATAGAGTGTTATTTTCGAACATCGATACATT
This sequence comes from Tipula confusa, assembly GCA_963556175.1. Lineage (NCBI taxonomy): Eukaryota > Metazoa > Arthropoda > Insecta > Diptera > Tipulidae > Tipula > Tipula confusa. The sequence goes on from CAUVYK010000296.1 coordinate 104,434, forward strand.
TTGTGTAACATTAACTCATCCAAAATATATAGAGTCGATCAACTAGAAAACTTATAGATTTGAATTCAAGAGTATAATGCGTGTTAAGGGGGCACATTTTTTTTTGCATCATCCACATCTCCAATATCCTGGGAATCGTTTTTTTTTTTTCAATAACACTTCTGTTGTTCTCACAAAATAAACAAAGAATCTGTTTGGGAATAAAATTGTTGGTCAGAAACGTATCAATGTCGAATTATAGTTCCTAGTGTATATTACAAGTTTTCTTTGATTTATGGATAGGTAGGTTTTTTTTATTAAAAATACCTAAAA
>CAUVYK010000297.1:0-77037 GCA_963556175.1 Tipula confusa
CAGCATCATCGAAGCTACGAGTATGACTTCTCTTCCGCAACTATTGTTGATTGGAAACAGCATGTAAGGTAAACCATATCAGATTATATGCGGACTCGAGAGGAACCGAATTGGGGACCGGGTAAAATCGTCAAAATTGAAGAGTCCTTATTTGGAAAGAGACTATTCCACCGAAGCCCTTATGTAAAGAGACAGTGTTTAACAGAATTTTTTTTTAGCGTAGACACTTTACCGATATTACATAAAGTAGCGCCACCGCTTAAAATTTGTAACGAAAAATTGATTTCGCAATCTAAATATATAAAAATGATGTAAAAATGTATGTGCGCGCATCAGTTGAGATGGCCTGAACCGATATTTTTTTGTTGTGTCCGCAATTGCCAGGAAAGAAAATTGGAAAATCCACCAGAAAAGTCAAAAAATTCGGAAAAAGTTAAAAATGTTGTTTTTGTAAGGGACGTCATGCGTATTCGATCCAGATGGTGTTTTAATAGAGAAAATTTAGTAAATCTGGTTGGAAAAGTCGGAAATTTCTGAAAATATTCGAAGAAAATTGAATGTTTTTTTTCTATGAAATATTGGATTTTTTGCATGTTTTGATAATTTTGACCGCTGTAGAGCGTGAAAAGTCGGTGCAAAGCTTGAAAAATGCACGGGCACCACCTCAGGTTTGATAAAACGTAACTCGACGAAGAAGTGCGGTCAACGTCGACTTAAATCGAACTGCTTTTAGTTATAACTCTACAATCGCCTACAAAGATTCAACAGTTTTGCGTCGGTATGTATGTCAAGACTGAAGCGAAAGGTTTAAATTTCATCCACTTGAATCAATCAAAACTAGGTTTCGAACAGTACATTTTTCTGTGCGACGCCATCTTTTCGGAAGGCGATGCAACCAACGTCGGTCAATTTACCATTCTCCCAGCGACATATGTTGGTAGCCCATGGCATATGCATGAATATACTTAGGATGCTATGACATATGTACGGCGCTACGGATGGCCAGATTTGTTCATCACGTTCACTTACAATCCGAAATAGCCTAAAATTACCTGTAATCTACTGCCAGGATAAACTTGCAGCGATCACCACAACATCACTGCACGTGAGTTCGAACAAAAACTCAGGACGCTAATGGACTTCATGTCTACTGATGTACTCAGTAGAGTGGTAGAAGCATGGATTACCACTTGCACACATTTTGCTGTGGTTAATTGAGAAAGTCAGACCAGATCAAATCGATTCAATCATCAGTAGCTATAAGTACCAGATCCAGATTCACCGTGTATATGAACGATGGGAAATGCACAAAAAAATACCCACGTCCGTTGCTGGCATAGAAGTTTAAACGATGAAAGAAAAGGCAACCGGTGGCAGCATACGTCAATGTGTATTCGACTGATGGGCTTGGCCGTGTGTACACCGTTCATTCACGACAAGATGAATGCTTCTATATTCGTTTGCTTTTGTTCCATGCTCGTGGTTCTAATTCGTTTGAATCGATTCGTACTATAGATGGTGTGTTGAAGAGGCTTGCCAACGTCTGAATTGGATAGAAAACGACTCAGATTGGAACTCAACCTTCGCCAATGCCACTGTTTCTGCGCTGGCAAACCAATTTCGTACATTGTTTGACGACATTTTTCATCGAGGTCGCACTGTAACATCGAATTATGAGCTTGACATGAACGACGAGATACGCATCGAAACTTTTATCATAATCGAAGAGATATTCGTGCTTATGTGTGGCAGCTATTTGTCGAAATTGGGGATGATCAAGATCAGATATGTGATAATCATGCTGCATAATCTGAACCATCTGATATTGTGTAACGGCTATCAAAGCTGGCGAAGATATCATTGTGGTTAATATATTGCCGTGCATCTTTGGATGTTCTTTCGCGTGTCGTGAATAAACTCTCCGTCCATTACGCAAATCGACAACGAAGTATATTTAAAGTGGGCTGAAAAATAAAAGCCCTTGTGGCAGCTACTTGCACTCTCAATTTATATCCAGCATGAATGATGACATATTATTATGTCTTAATAATTTCCCCAAGATTCTACTTACAATCACGAGTTTTGTGTATGCGTTTCCTTACACAGGTTAATAAATTTACGAGAATCGTAATATAAAATAATTAAAAAAAGGTACTTTCTTTCGATAATGGTGAATAATTATAAGATTTCCTACATCCTTTTAAATTAATAAATTCTTCCTTCATCCAAATCCAACATTTATATTTTCTCCATTTTTAATTAATGGGCCGACTCAATCCAATTTAAAATAAACAAAAACCAATCCTTTCAATTCAGAACAAAGTTGCTTAACATTTCGTAAAAGAACTAACAATACATTGAAGTTAACGAGAAAATGAGTGACATAACAAAGGAAAAACAGTTATTTGTTTTGACGCAACCGGAAAAAACGATATTATGACCTTTACATCTTTTGTTAATACCACTTACAAATAAAACGAGAAATTGGAAATACTGGAATAAAGTCGGTGGGTAACGAAGCAACATCTGAATCCATAAATTTGTATAGTACCTGTCTTTAAATAGTTTCGCTATTTTCCATTTTCCAATAAGTTTATTTTATATCCTCGTACCTCTATAAAACTTTATTGTGTAATAAATTACATTTTCTTTTTTTAAATTTGTGGTTAAAAAAAAAATTAGTTTTACCAAGATTCTTGAATAGTTTGTTGTGTTACGTATGTAGATAAAGAGTTTACCAATTAAGTTACTTGATTTAAAAAACTGATAATTATTGTCAAAATAAAATTAGCAAAAAACCATAATTAAATTCGATGAAAAAGAGAAGTAATACCGCTGATAGACTAAGGATTAGCTAAATTTTGACAGTCTATAGCCTTGCATATTTGGCAAAATTTCAGTTATAATTTTAGATTTTATTTTGATGTAAAATGAGTGGAATTCCGTTTAAAATGAATTGGGAGTTTAATTTGTTTGATCTAGAAAATTCTAGATAACCGAAATTACGTTAAAAACATTTTGATTTTTCGAAAATAAAAAATCTTAATTTTGACAGTCTATAGCCTTGCATATTTGGAAAAATCTCAGTTATAATTTTTGATTTTATTTTGATGTAAAATGAGTGGAATTCCGTTTATAATGACTTCAGAGTTGATTTTGGTTGATCTAAAAAATTCTAGATAACCAAAATTACGTTAAAAAAAATTTTGATTTTTCGAAAATAAAAAATCCAAATTTTGACAGTCTATAGCCTTGCATATTTGGAAAAATCTCAGTTATAATTTTTGATTTTATTTTGATGTAAAATGAGTGGAATTCCGTTTACAATGAACTAAAAGTTAATTTTGGTTGATCTAGAAAATTCTAGATAACCAAAATTACGTTAAAAAAAATCTTGATTTTTCGAAAATAAAAAATCCAAATTTTGACAGTCTATAGCCTTGCATATTTGGAAAAATCTCAGTTATAAATTTTGATTTTATTTTGATGTAAAATGAGTGGAATTCCGTTTATAATGAATTTAGAGTGAATTTTTGGATGGTCCAGAAAATTCTGGATAACCGAAATTACGTAAAAAAAAATCTTGATTTTTCGAAAATATAAAATCCAAATTTTGACAGTCTATAGCCTTGCATATTTGAAAAAATCTCAGTTAAAATTTTTGATTTTATTTTAATGTAAAATGAGTGGAATTCCGTTTATAATGAATTTAGAGTGAATTTTGAATGGTCTAGAAAATTCTAGATAACCGAAATTATGTTAAAAAAAATCTTGATTTTTCGAAAATAAAAAATCCAAATTTTAACAGTCTATAGCCTTGCATATTTGGAAAAATCTCAGTTATAATTTTTGATTTTATTTTGATGTAAAATGAGTGGAATTCCGTTTAAAATGAATTGGGAGTTTATTTTGTTTGATCTAGAAAATTCTAGATAACCGAAATTACGTTAAAAAAATTTTGATTTTTCGAAAATAAAAAATCTTAATTTTGACAGTCTATAGCCTTGCATATTTGGAAAAATCTCAGTTATAATTTTTGATTTTATTTTGATGTAAAATGAGTGGAATTCCGTTTATAATGAATTTAGAGTTGATTTTGGTTGGTCTAGAAAATTCTAGATAACCGAACTTACATTAAAAAAATCTTGATTTTTCGAAAATAAAAAATCCAAATTTTGACAGTCTATAGCCTTGCATATTTGGAAAAATCTCAGTTATAATTTTTGATTTTATTTTGATGTAAAATGAGTGGAATTCCGTTTAAAATGAATTGGGAGTTTATTTTGTTTGATCTAGAAAATTCTAGATAACCGAAATTACGTTAAAAAAATTTTGATTTTTCGAAAATAAAAAATTTTAATTTTGACAGTCTATAGCCTTGCATATTTGGAAAAATCTCAGTTATAATTTTTGATTTTATTTTGATGTAAAATGAGTGGAATTTTGTGTATAAAGTATTTAGAGTTGATTTTGGTTGATCTAGAAAATTCTAGATAACCGAAATTACGTTAAAAAAAATCTTGATTTTTCGAAAATAAAAACTCCAAATTTTGACAGACTATAGCCTTGCATTTTTGGAAAAATCTCAGTTATAATTTTTGATTTTATTTTGATGTAAAATGAGTGGAATTCCGTTTATAATGAATTTAGAGTTGATTTTGGTTGATCTAGAAAATTCTAGATAACCGAAATTACGTTAAAAAAAATCTTGATTTTTCGAAAATAAAAAATCCAAATTTTGACAGTCTATAGCCTTGCATATTTGGAAAAATCTCATTTAAAATTTTTGATTTTGTTTTGATGTAAAATGAGTGTAATTCCGTATATAATAAATTTAGAGTTGATTTTGGTTGGTCTAGAAAATTCTAGATAACCGAAATTACATTAAAAAAATCTTGATTTTTCGAAAATAAAAAATCCAAATTTTGACAGTCTATAGCCTTGCATATTTGGAAAAATCTCAGTTAAAATTTTTGATTTTATTTTAATGTAAAATGAGTGGAATTCCGTTTATAATGAATTTAGAGTGAATTTTGAATGGTCTAGAAAATTCTAGATAACCGAAATTATGTTAAAAAAAATCTTGATTTTTCGAAAATAAAAAATCCAAATTTTGACAGTCTATAGCCTTGCATATTTGGAAAAATCTCAGTTATAATTTTTGATTTTATTTTAATGTAAAATGAGTGGAATTTCATTTATAATGAATTTAGAGCTGATTTTGGTTGATCTAGAAAATTCTAGATAACCGAAATTACGTTAAAAAAAATCTTGATTTTTCGAATATAAAAAATCCAAATTTTGACAGTCTATAGCCTTGCATATTTGGAAAAATCTCAGTTATAATTTTTGATTTTATTTTGATGTAAAATGAGTGGAATTCCGTTTAAAATGAATTGGGAGTTTATTTTGTTTGATCTAGAAAATTCTAGATAACCGAAATTACGTTAAAAACATTTTGATTTTTCGAAAATAAAAAATCTTAATTTTGACAGTCTATAGCCTTGCATATTTGGAAAAATCTCAGTTATAATTTTTGATTTTATTTTGATGTAAAATGAGTGGAATTCCGTTTATAATGAATTTAGAGTTGATTTTGGTTGGTCTAGAAAATTCTAGATAACCGAACTTACATTAAAAAAATCTTGATTTTTCGAAAATAAAAAATCCAAATTTTGACAGTCTATAGCCTTGCATATTTGGAAAAATCTCAGTTATAATTTTTGATTTTATTTTGATGTAAAATGAGTGGAATTTTGTGTATAAAGTATTTAGAGTTGATTTTGGTTGATCTAGAAAATTCTAGATAACCGAAATTACGTTAAAAAAAATCTTGATTTTTCGAAAATAAAAAATCCAAATTTTGACAGTCTATAGCCTTGCATATTTGGAAAAATCTCATTTAAAATTTTTGATTTTGTTTTGATGTAAAATGAGTGTAATTCCGTATATAATGAATTTAGAGTTGATTTTGGTTGGTCTAGAAAATTCTAGATAACCGAACTTACATTAAAAAAATCTTGATTTTTCGAAAATAAAAAATCCAAATTTTGACAGTCTATAGCCTTGCATGTTTGGAAAAACCTCAGTTATAATTTTTGATTTTATTTTGATGTAAAATGAGTGGAATTCCGTTTAAAATGAATTGGGAGTTTATTTTGTTTGATCTAGAAAATTCTAGATAACCGAAATTACGTTAAAAAAATTTTGATTTTTCGAAAATAAAAAATCTTAATTTTGACAGTCTATAGCCTTGCATATTTGGAAAAATCTCAGTTATAATTTTTGATTTTATTTTGATGTAAAATGAGTGGAATTTTGTGTATAAAGTATTTAGAGTTGATTTTGGTTGATCTAGAAAATTCTAGATAACCGAACTTACATTAAAAAAATCTTGATTTTTCGAAAATAAAAAATCCAAATTTTGACAGTCTATAGCCTTGCATATTTGGAAAAATCTCAGTTAAAATTTTTGATTTTATTTTAATGTAAAATGAGTGGAATTCCGTTTATAATGAATTTAGAGTGAATTTTGAATGGTCTAGAAAATTCTAGATAACCGAAATTAAGTTAAAAAAATCTTTCTTTTTCGAAAATAAAAAATCCAAATTTTGACAGTCTATAGCCTTGCATATTTGGAAAAATCTCAGTTATAATTTTTGATTTTATTTTGATGTAAAATGAGTGGAATTCCGTTTAAAATGAATTGGGAGTTTATTTTGTTTGATCTAGAAAATTCTAGATAACCGAAATTATGTTAAAAACATTTTGATTTTTCGAAAATAAAAAATCTTAATTTTGACAGTCTATAGCCTTGCATATTTGGAAAAATCTCAGTTATAATTTTTGATTTTATTTTGATGTAAAATGAGTGGAATTCCGTTTATAATGAATTTAGAGTTGATTTTGGTTGGTCTAGAAAATTCTAGATAACCGAACTTACATTAAAAAAATCTTGATTTTTCGAAAATAAAAAATCCAAATTTTGACAGTCTATAGCCTTGCATATTTGGAAAAATCTCAGTTATAATTTTTGATTTTATTTTGATGTAAAATGAGTGGAATTTTGTGTATAAAGTATTTAGAGTTGATTTTGGTTGATCTAGAAAATTCTAGATAACCGAAATTACGTTAAAAAAAATTTGGATTTTTCGAAAATAAAAAATCCAAATTTTGACAGTCTATAGCCTTGCATATTTGGAAAAATCTCATTTAAAATTTTTGATTTTGTTTTGATGTAAAATGAGTGTAATTCCGTATATAATGAATTTAGATTTGATTTTGGTTGGTCTAGAAAATTCTAGATAACCGAACTTACATTAAAAAAATCTTGATTTTTCGAAAATAAAAAATCCAAATTTTGACAGTCTATAGCCTTGCATATTTGGAAAAATCTCAGTTATAATTTTTGATTTTATTTTGATGTAAAATGAGTGGAATTCCGTTTAAAATGAATTGGGAGTTTATTTTGTTTGATCTAGAAAATTCTAGATAACCGAAATTACGTTAAAAACATTTTGATTTTTCGAAAATAAAAAATCTTAATTTTGACAGTCTATAGCCTTGCATATTTGGAAAAATCTCAGTTATAATTTTTGATTTTATTTTGATGTAAAATGAGTGGAATTCCGTTTATAATGAATTTAGAGTTGATTTTGGTTGGTCTAGAAAATTCTAGATAACCGAACTTACATTAAAAAAATCTTGATTTTTCGAAAATAAAAAATCCAAATTTTGACAGTCTATAGCCTTGCATATTTGGAAAAATCTCAGTTATAATTTTTGATTTTATTTTAATGTAAAATGAGTGGAATTTCATTTATAATGAATTTAGAGCTGATTTTGGTTGATCTAGAAAATTCTAGATAACCGAAATTACGTTAAAAACATTTTGATTTTTCGAAAATAAAAAATCTTAATTTTGACAGTCTATAGCCTTGCATATTTGGAAAAATCTCAGTTAAAATTTTTGATTTTATTTTGATGTAAAATGAGTGGAATTCCGTTTATAATGAATTAAGAGTTGATTTTGGTTGATCTAGAAAATTCTAGATAACCGAAATTACGTTAAAAAAAATCTTGATTTTTCGAATATAAAAAATCCAAATTTTGACAGTCTATAGCCTTGCATATTTGGAAAAATCTCAGTTATAATTTTTGATTTTATTTTGATGTAAAATGAGTGGAATTCCGTTTAAAATGAATTGGGAGTTTATTTTGTTTGATCTAGAAAATTCTAGATAACCGAAATTATGTTAAAAACATTTTGATTTTTCGAAAATAAAAAATCTTAATTTTGACAGTCTATAGCCTTGCATATTTGGAAAAATCTCAGTTATAATTTTTGATTTTATTTTGATGTAAAATGAGTGGAATTCCGTTTATAATGAATTTAGAGTTGATTTTGGTTGGTCTAGAAAATTCTAGATAACCGAACTTACATTAAAAAAATCTTGATTTTTCGAAAATAAAAAATCCAAATTTTGACAGTCTATAGCCTTGCATATTTGGAAAAATCTCAGTTATAATTTTTGATTTTATTTTGATGTAAAATGAGTGGAATTTTGTGTATAAAGTATTTAGAGTTGATTTTGGTTGATCTAGAAAATTCTAGATAACCGAAATTACGTTAAAAAAAATTTGGATTTTTCGAAAATAAAAAATCCAAATTTTGACAGTCTATAGCCTTGCATATTTGGAAAAATCTCATTTAAAATTTTTGATTTTGTTTTGATGTAAAATGAGTGTAATTCCGTATATAATGAATTTAGATTTGATTTTGGTTGGTCTAGAAAATTCTAGATAACCGAACTTACATTAAAAAAATCTTGATTTTTCGAAAATAAAAAATCCAAATTTTGACAGTCTATAGCCTTGCATATTTGGAAAAATCTCAGTTATAATTTTTGATTTTATTTTGATGTAAAATGAGTGGAATTCCGTTTAAAATGAATTGGGAGTTTATTTTGTTTGATCTAGAAAATTCTAGATAACCGAAATTACGTTAAAAACATTTTGATTTTTCGAAAATAAAAAATCTTAATTTTGACAGTCTATAGCCTTGCATATTTGGAAAAATCTCAGTTATAATTTTTGATTTTATTTTGATGTAAAATGAGTGGAATTCCGTTTATAATGAATTTAGAGTTGATTTTGGTTGGTCTAGAAAATTCTAGATAACCGAACTTACATTAAAAAAATCTTGATTTTTCGAAAATAAAAAATCCAAATTTTGACAGTCTATAGCCTTGCATATTTGGAAAAATCTCAGTTATAATTTTTGATTTTATTTTAATGTAAAATGAGTGGAATTTCATTTATAATGAATTTAGAGCTGATTTTGGTTGATCTAGAAAATTCTAGATAACCGAAATTACGTTAAAAACATTTTGATTTTTCGAAAATAAAAAATCTTAATTTTGACAGTCTATAGCCTTGCATATTTGGAAAAATCTCAGTTATAATTTTTGATTTTATTTTGATGTAAAATGAGTGGAATTCCGTTTATAATGAATTTAGAGTTGATTTTGGTTGGTCTAGAAAATTCTAGATAACCGAACTTACATTAAAAAAATCTTGATTTTTCGAAAATAAAAAATCCAAATTTTGACAGTCTATAGCCTTGCATATTTGGAAAAATCTCAGTTATAATTTTTGATTTTATTTTGATGTAAAATGAGTGGAATTCCGTTTAAAATGAATTGGGAGTTTATTTTGTTTGATCTAGAAAATTCTAGATAACCAAAATTACGTTAAAAACATTTTGATTTTTCGAAAATAAAAAATCTTAATTTTGACAGTCTATAGCCTTGCATATTTGGAAAAATCTCAGTTAAAATTTTTGATTTTATTTTGATGTAAAATGAGTGGAATTCCGTTTATAATGAATTAAGAGTTGATTTTGGTTGATCTAGAAAATTCTAGATAACCGAAATTACGTTAAAAAAAATCTTGATTTTTCGAATATAAAAAATCCAAATTTTGACAGTCTATAGCCTTGCATATTTGGAAAAATCTCAGTTATAATTTTTGATTTTATTTTGATGTAAAATGAGTGGAATTCCGTTTAAAATGAATTGGGAGTTTATTTTGTTTGATCTAGAAAATTCTAGATAACCGAAATTACGTTAAAAACATTTTGATTTTTCGAAAATAAAAAATCTTAATTTTGACAGTCTATAGCCTTGCATATTTGGAAAAATCTCAGTTATAATTTTTGATTTTATTTTGATGTAAAATGAGTGGAATTCCGTTTATAATGAATTTAGAGTTGATTTTGGTTGGTCTAGAAAATTCTAGATAACCGAACTTACATTAAAAAAATCTTGATTTTTCGAAAATAAAAAATCCAAATTTTGACAGTCTATAGCCTTGCATATTTGGAAAAATCTCAAAATTGATATAATTTTTGATTTTATTTTGATGTAAAATGAGTGGAATTTTGTGTATAAAGTATTTAGAGTTGATTTTGGTTGATCTAGAAAATTCTAGATAACCGAAATTACGATAAAAAAAATCTTGATTTTTCGAAAATAAAAAATCCAAATTTTGACAGTCTATAGCCTTGCATATTTGGAAAAATCTCAGTTATAATTTTTGATTTTATTTTGATGTAAAATGAGTGGAATTTTGTGTATAAAGTATTTAGAGTTGATTTTGGTTGATCTAGAAAATTCTAGATAACCGAAATTACGTTAAAAAAAATCTTGATTTTTCGAAAATAAAAAATCCAAATTTTGACAGTCTATAGCCTTGCATATTTGGAAAAATCTCATTTAAAATTTTTGATTTTGTTTTGATGTAAAATGAGTGTAATTCCGTATATAATGAATTTAGAGTTGATTTTGGTTGGTCTAGAAAATTCTAGATAACCGAACTTACATTAAAAAAATCTTGATTTTTCGAAAATAAAAAATCCAAATTTTGACAGTCTATAGCCTTGCATATTTGGAAAAATCTCAGTTAAAATTTTTGATTTTATTTTAATGTAAAATGAGTGGAATTCCGTTTATAATGAATTTAGAGTGAATTTTGAATGGTCTAGAAAATTCTAGATAACCGAAATTATGTTAAAAAAAATCTTGATTTTTCGAAAATAAAAAATCCAAATTTTGACAGTCTATAGCCTTGCATATTTGGAAAAATCTCAGTTATAATTTTTGATTTTATTTTAATGTAAAATGAGTGGAATTTCATTTATAATGAATTTAGAGCTGATTTTGGTTGATCTAGAAATTTCTAGATAACCGAAATTACGTTAAAAAAAATCTTGATTTTTCGAAAATAAAAAATCCAAATTTTGACAGTCTATAGCCTTGCATATTTGGAAAAATCTCAGTTATAATTTTTGATTTTATTTTGATGTAAAATGAGTGGAATTTTGTGTATAAAGTATTTAGAGTTGATTTTGGTTGATCTAGAAAATTCTAGATAACCGAAATTACGTTAAAAAAAATCTTGATTTTTCGAAAATAAAAAATCCAAATTTTGACAGTCTATAGCCTTGCATATTTGGAAAAATCTCATTTAAAATTTTTGATTTTGTTTTGATGTAAAATGAGTGTAATTCCGTATATAATGAATTTAGAGTTGATTTTGGTTGGTCTAGAAAATTCTAGATAACTGAACTTACATTAAAAAAATCTTGATTTTTCGAAAATAAAAAATCCAAATTTTGACAGTCTATAGCCTTGCATATTTGGAAAAATCTCAGTTATAATTTTTGATTTTATTTTGATGTAAAATGAGTGGAATTCCGTTTAAAATGAATTGGGAGTTTATTTTGTTTGATCTAGAAAATTCTAGATAACCGAAATTACGTTAAAAACATTTTGATTTTTCGAAAATAAAAAATCTTAATTTTGACAGTCTATAGCCTTGCATATTTGGAAAAATCTCAGTTATAATTTTTGATTTTATTTTGATGTAAAATGAGTGGAATTCCGTTTATAATGAATTTAGAGTTGATTTTGGTTGGTCTAGAAAATTCTAGATAACCGAACTTACATTAAAAAAATCTTGATTTTTCGAAAATAAAAAATCCAAATTTTGACAGTCTATAGCCTTGCATATTTGGAAAAATCTCAGTTATAATTTTTGATTTTATTTTAATGTAAAATGAGTGGAATTTCATTTATAATGAATTTAGAGCTGATTTTGGTTGATCTAGAAAATTCTAGATAACCGAAATTACGTTAAAAACATTTTGATTTTTCGAAAATAAAAAATCCAAATTTTGACAGTCTATAGCCTTGCATATTTGGAAAAATCTCAGTTATAATTTTTGATTTTATTTTGATGTAAAATGAGTGGAATTCCGTTTATAATGAATTTAGAGTTGATTTTGGTTGGTCTAGAAAATTCTAGATAACCGAACTTACATTAAAAAAATCTTGATTTTTATAAAATAAAAAATCCAAATTTTGACAGTCTATAGCCTTGCATATTTGGAAAAATCTCAGTTATAATTTTTGATTTTATTTTGATGTAAAATGAGTGGAATTTTGTGTATAAAGTATTTAGAGTTGATTTTGGTTGATCTAGAAAATTCTAGATAACCGAAATTACGTTAAAAAAAATCTTGATTTTTCGAAAATAAAAAATCCAAATTTTGACAGTCTATAGCCTTGCATATTTGGAAAAATCTCATTTAAAATTTTTGATTTTGTTTTGATGTAAAATGAGTGTAATTCCGTATATAATGAATTTAGAGTTGATTTTGGTTGGTCTAGAAAATTCTAGATAACCGAACTTACATTAAAAAAATCTTGATTTTTCGAAAATAAAAAATCCAAATTTTGACAGTCTATAGCCTTGCATATTTGGAAAAATCTCAGTTATAATTTTTGATTTTATTTTGATGTAAAATGAGTGGAATTCCGTTTAAAATGAATTGGGAGTTTATTTTGTTTGATCTAGAAAATTCTAGATAACCGAAATTACGTTAAAAACATTTTGATTTTTCGAAAATAAAAAATCTTAATTTTGACAGTCTATAGCCTTGCATATTTGGAAAAATCTCAGTTATAATTTTTGATTTTATTTTGATGTAAAATGAGTGGAATTCCGTTTATAATGAATTTAGAGTTGATTTTGGTTGGTCTAGAAAATTCTAGATAACCGAACTTACATTAAAAAAATCTTGATTTTTCGAAAATAAAAAATCCAAATTTTGACAGTCTATAGCCTTGCATATTTGGAAAAATCTCAGTTATAATTTTTGATTTTATTTTGATGTAAAATGAGTGGAATTTTGTGTATAAAGTATTTAGAGTTGATTTTGGTTGATCTAGAAAATTCTAGATAACCGAAATTACGATAAAAAAAATCTTGATTTTTCGAAAATAAAAAATCCAAATTTTGACAGTCTATAGCCTTGCATATTTAGAAAAATCTCAGTTATAATTTTTGATTTTATTTTGATGTAAAATGAGTGGAATTTTGTGTATAAAGTATTTAGAGTTGATTTTGGTTGATCTAGAAAATTCTAGATTACCGAAATTACGTTAAAAAAAATCTTGATTTTTCGAAAATAAAAAATCCAAATTTTGACAGTCTATAGCCTTGCATATTTGGAAAAATCTCAGTTATAATTTTTGATTTTATTTTGATGTAAAATGAGTGGAATTCCGTTTAAAATGAATTGGGAGTTTATTTTGTTTATCTAGAAAATTCTAGATAACCGAAATTACGTTAAAAACATTTTGATTTTTCGAAAATAAAAAATCTTAATTTTGACAGTCTATAGCCTTGCATATTTGGAAAAATCTCAGTTATAATTTTTGATTTTATTTTGATGTAAAATGAGTGGAATTCCGTTTATAATGAATTTAGAGTTGATTTTGGTTGGTCTAGAAAATTCTAGATAACCGAACTTACATTAAAAAAATCTTGATTTTTCGAAAATAAAAAATCCAAATTTTGACAGTCTATAGCCTTGCATATTTGGAAAAATCTCAAAATAGATATAATTTTTGATTTTATTTTGATGTAAAATGAGTGGAATTTTGTGTATAAAGTATTTAGAGTTGATTTTGGTTGATCTAGAAAATTCTAGATAACCGAAATTACGTTAAAAAAAATCTTGATTTTTCGAATATAAAAAATCCAAATTTTGACAGTCTATAGCCTTGCATATTTGGAAAAATCTCAGTTATAATTTTTGATTTTATTTTGATGTAAAATGAGTGGAATTCCGTTTAAAATGAATTGGGAGTTTATTTTGTTTATCTAGAAAATTCTAGATAACCGAAATTACGTTAAAAACATTTTGATTTTTCGAAAATAAAAAATCTTAATTTTGACAGTCTATAGCCTTGCATATTTGGAAAAATCTCAGTTATAATTTTTGATTTTATTTTGATGTAAAATGAGTGGAATTCCGTTTATAATGAATTTAGAGTTGATTTTGGTTGGTCTAGAAAATTCTAGATAACCGAACTTACATTAAAAAAATCTTGATTTTTCGAAAATAAAAAATCCAAATTTTGACAGTCTATAGCCTTGCATATTTGGAAAAATCTCAGTTATAATTTTTGATTTTATTTTGATGTAAAATGAGTGGAATTTTGTGTATAAAGTATTTAGAGTTGATTTTGGTTGATCTAGAAAATTCTAGATAACCGAAATTACGATAAAAAAAATCTTGATTTTTCGAAAATAAAAAATCCAAATTTTGACAGTCTATAGCCTTGCATATTTGGAAAAATCTCAGTTATAATTTTTGATTTTATTTTGATGTAAAATGAGTGGAATTTTGTGTATAAAGTATTTAGAGTTGGTTTTGGTTGATCTAGAAAATTCTAGATTACCGAAATTACGTTAAAAAAAATCTTGATTTTTCGAAAATAAAAAATCCAAATTTTGACAGTCTATAGCCTTGCATATTTGGAAAAATCTCAGTTAAAATTTTTGATTTTATTTTGATGTAAAATGAGTGGAATTCCGTTTATAATGAATTAAGAGTTGATTTTGGTTGATCTAGAAAATTCTAGATAACCGAAATTACGTTAAAAAAAATCTTGATTTTTCGAATATAAAAAATCCAAATTTTGACAGTCTATAGCCTTGCATATTTGGAAAAATCTCAGTTATAATTTTTGATTTTATTTTGATGTAAAATGAGTGGAATTCCGTTTAAAATGAATTGGGAGTTTATTTTGTTTGATCTAGAAAATTCTAGATAACCGAAATTACGTTAAAAACATTTTGATTTTTCGAAAATAAAAAATCTTAATTTTGACAGTCTATAGCCTTGCATATTTGGAAAAATCTCAGTTATAATTTTTGATTTTATTTTGATGTAAAATGAGTGGAATTCCGTTTATAATGAATTTAGAGTTGATTTTGGTTGGTCTAGAAAATTCTAGATAACCGAACTTACATTAAAAAAATCTTGATTTTTCGAAAATAAAAAATCCAAATTTTGACAGTCTATAGCCTTGCATATTTGGAAAAATCTCAAAATAGATATAATTTTTGATTTTATTTTGATGTAAAATGAGTGGAATTTTGTGTATAAAGTATTTAGAGTTGATTTTGGTTGATCTAGAAAATTCTAGATAACCGAAATTACGATAAAAAAAATCTTGATTTTTCGAAAATAAAAAATCCAAATTTTGACAGTCTATAGCCTTGCATATTTGGAAAAATCTCAGTTATAATTTTTGATTTTATTTTGATGTAAAATGAGTGGAATTCCGTTTAAAATGAATTGGGAGTTTATTTTGTTTGATCTAGAAAATTCTAGATAACCGAAATTACGTTAAAAACATTTTGATTTTTCGAAAATATAAAATCTTAATTTTGACAGTCTATAGTCTTGCATATTTGGAAAAATCTCAGTTATAATTTTTGATTTTATTTTGATGTAAAATGAGTGTAATTCCGTATATAATGAATTTAGATTTGATTTTGGTTGGTCTAGAAAATTCTAGATAACCGATCTTACATTAAAAAAATCTTGATTTTTCGAAAATAAAAAATCCAAATTTTGACAGTCTATAGCCTTGCATATTTGGAAAAATCTCAGTTAAAATTTTTGATTTTATTTTAATGTAAAATGAGTGGAATTCCGTTTATAATGAATTAAGAGTGAATTTTGAATGGTCTAGAAAATTCTAGATAACCGAAATTATGTTAAAAAAAATCTTGATTTTTCGAAAATAAAAAATCCAAATTTTGACAGTCTATAGCCTTGCATATTTGGAAAAATCTCAGTTATAATTTTTGATTTTATTTTAATGTAAAATGAGTGGAATTTCATTTATAATGAATTTAGAGCTGATTTTGGTTGATCTAGAAATTTCTAGATAACCGAAATTACGTTAAAAAAAATCTTGATTTTTCGAAAATAAAAAATCCAAATTTTGACAGTCTATAGCCTTGCATATTTGGAAAAATCTCAGTTATAATTTTTGATTTTATTTTGATGTAAAATGAGTGGAATTTTGTGTATAAAGTATTTAGAGTTGATTTTGGTTGATCTAGAAAATTCTAGATAACCGAAATTACGTTAAAAAAAATCTTGATTTTTCGAAAATAAAAAATCCAAATTTTGACAGTCTATAGCCTTGCATATTTGGAAAAATCTCATTTAAAATTTTTGATTTTGTTTTGATGTAAAATGAGTGTAATTCCGTATATAATGAATTTAGAGTTGATTTTGGTTGGTCTAGAAAATTCTAGATAACCGAACTTACATTAAAAAAATCTTGATTTTTCGAAAATAAAAAATCTAAATTTTGACAGTCTATAGCCTTGCATATTTGGAAAAATCTCAGTTATAATTTTTGATTTTATTTTAATGTAAAATGAGTGGAATTTCATTTATAATGAATTTAGAGTTGATTTTGGTTGATCTAGAAATTTCTAGATAACCGAAATTACGTTAAAAAAATCTTTCTTTTTCGAAAATAAAAAATCCAAATTTTGACAGTCTATAGCCTTGCATATTTGAAAAAATCTCAGTTAAAATTTTTGATTTTATTTTGATGTAAAATGAGTGGAATTCCGTTTATAATGAATTAAGAGTTGATTTTGGTTGATCTAGAAAATTCTAGATAACCGAAATTACGTTAAAAAAAATTTTGATTTTTCGAATATAAAAAATCCAAATTTTGACAGTCTATAGCCTTGCATATTTGGAAAAATCTCAGTTATAATTTTTGATTTTATTTTGATGTAAAATGAGTGGAATTCCGTTTAAAATGAATTGGGAGTTTATTTTGTTTGATCTAGAAAATTCTAGATAACCGAAATTACGTTAAAAACATTTTGATTTTTCGAAAATAAAAAATCTTAATTTTGACAGTCTATAGCCTTGCATATTTGGAAAAATCTCAGTTATAATTTTTGATTTTATTTTGATGTAAAATGAGTGTAATTCCGTTTATAATGAATTTAGAGTTGATTTTGGTTGGTCTAGAAAATTCTAGATAACCGAACTTACATTAAAAAAATCTTGATTTTTCGAAAATAAAAAATCCAAATTTTGACAGTCTATAGCCTTGCATATTTGGAAAAATCTCAGTTATAATTTTTGATTTTATTTTGATGTAAAATGAGTGGAATTTTGTGTATAAAGTATTTAGAGTTGATTTTGGTTGATCTAGAAAATTCTAGATAACCGAAATTACGTTAAAAAAAATCTTGATTTTTCGAAAATAAAAACTCCAAATTTTGACAGACTATAGCCTTGCATTTTTGGAAAAATCTCAGTTATAATTTTTGATTTTATTTTGATGTAAAATGAGTGGAATTCCGTTTAAAATGAATTGGGAGTTTATTTTGTTTGATCTAGAAAATTCTAGATAACCGAAATTACGATAAAAAAAATCTTGATTTTTCGAAAATAAAAAATCCAAATTTTGACAGTCTATAGCCTTGCATATTTGGAAAAATCTCAGTTATAATTTTTGATTTTATTTTGATGTAAAATGAGTGGAATTTTGTGTATAAAGTATTTAGAGTTGATTTTGGTTGATCTAGAAAATTCTAGATAACCGAAATTACGTTAAAAAAAATCTTGATTTTTCGAAAATAAAAAATCCAAATTTTGACAGTCTATAGCCTTGCATATTTGGAAAAATCTCATTTAAAATTTTTGATTTTGTTTTGATGTAAAATGAGTGTAATTCCGTATATAATGAATTTAGAGTTGATTTTGGTTGGTCTAGAAAATTCTAGATAACCGAACTTACATTAAAAAAATCTTGATTTTTCGAAAATAAAAAATCCAAATTTTGACAGTCTATAGCCTTGCATATTTGGAAAAATCTCAGTTATAATTTTTGATTTTATTTTGATGTAAAATGAGTGGAATTCCGTTTAAAATGAATTGGGAGTTTATTTTGTTTGATCTAGAAAATTCTAGATAACCGAAATTACGTTAAAAACATTTTGATTTTTCGAAAATAAAAAATCTTAATTTTGACAGTCTATAGCCTTGCATATTTGGAAAAATCTCAGTTATAATTTTTGATTTTATTTTGATGTAAAATGAGTGTAATTCCGTTTATAATGAATTTAGAGTTGATTTTGGTTGGTCTAGAAAATTCTAGATAACCGAACTTACATTAAAAAAATCTTGATTTTTCGAAAATAAAAAATCCAAATTTTGACAGTCTATAGCCTTGCATATTTGGAAAAATCTCAGTTATAATTTTTGATTTTATTTTGATGTAAAATGAGTGGAATTTTGTGTATAAAGTATTTAGAGTTGATTTTGGTTGATCTAGAAAATTCTAGATAACCGAAATTACGTTAAAAAAAATCTTGATTTTTCGAAAATAAAAAATCCAAATTTTGACAGTCTATAGCCTTGCATATTTGGAAAAATCTCATTTAAAATTTTTGATTTTGTTTTGATGTAAAATGAGTGTAATTCCGTATATAATGAATTTAGAGTTGATTTTGGTTGGTCTAGAAAATTCTAGATAACCGAAATTACATTAAAAAAATCTTGATTTTTCGAAAATAAAAAATCCAAATTTTGACAGTCTATAGCCTTGCATATTTGGAAAAATCTCAGTTAAAATTTTTGATTTTATTTTAATGTAAAATGAGTGGAATTCCGTTTATAATGAATTTAGAGTGAATTTTGAATGGTCTAGAAAATTCTAGATAACCGAAATTAAGTTAAAAAAATCTTTCTTTTTCGAAAATAAAAAATCCAAATTTTGACAGTCTATAGCCTTGCATATTTGGAAAAATCTCAGTTATAATTTTTGATTTTATTTTGATGTAAAATGAGTGGAATTCCGTTTAAAATGAATTGGGAGTTTATTTTGTTTGATCTAGAAAATTCTAGATAACCGAAATTACGTTAAAAACATTTTGATTTTTCGAAAATAAAAAATCTTAATTTTGACAGTCTATAGCCTTGCATATTTGGAAAAATCTCAGTTATAATTTTTGATTTTATTTTGATGTAAAATGAGTGTAATTCCGTTTATAATGAATTTAGAGTTGATTTTGGTTGGTCTAGAAAATTCTAGATAACCGAAATTACGATAAAAAAAATCTTGATTTTTCGAAAATAAAAAATCCAAATTTTGACAGTCTATAGCCTTGCATATTTGGAAAAATCTCAGTTATAATTTTTGATTTTATTTTGATGTAAAATGAGTGGAATTTTGTGTATAAAGTATTTAGAGTTGATTTTGGTTGATCTAGAAAATTCTAGATAACCGAAATTACGTTAAAAAAAATCTTGATTTTTCGAAAATAAAAACTCCAAATTTTGACAGACTATAGCCTTGCATTTTTGGAAAAATCTCAGTTATAATTTTTGATTTTATTTTGATGTAAAATGAGTGGAATTCCGTTTAAAATGAATTGGGAGTTTATTTTGTTTGATCTAGAAAATTCTAGATAACCGAAATTACGATAAAAAAAATCTTGATTTTTCGAAAATAAAAAATCCAAATTTTGACAGTCTATAGCCTTGCATATTTGGAAAAATCTCAGTTATAATTTTTGATTTTATTTTGATGTAAAATGAGTGGAATTTTGTGTATAAAGTATTTAGAGTTGATTTTGGTTGATCTAGAAAATTCTAGATAACCGAAATTACGTTAAAAAAAATCTTGATTTTTCGAAAATAAAAAATCCAAATTTTGACAGTCTATAGCCTTGCATATTTGGAAAAATCTCAGTTATAATTTTTGATTTTATTTTGATGTAAAATGAGTGGAATTTTGTGTATAAAGTATTTAGAGTTGATTTTGGTTGATCTAGAAAATTCTAGATAACCGAAATTACGTTAAAAAAAATCTTGATTTTTCGAAAATAAAAACTCCAAATTTTGACAGACTATAGCCTTGCATTTTTGGAAAAATCTCAGTTATAATTTTTGATATTATTTTGATGTAAAATGAGTGGAATTCCGTTTAAAATGAATTGGGAGTTGATTTTGTTGTATCTAGAAAATTCTAGATAACCGAAATTATGTTAAAAAAAAATCTTGATTTTTCGAAAATAAAAAATCCAAATTTTGACAGTCTATAGCCTTGCATATTTGGAAAAATCTCATTTAAAATTTTTGATTTTGTTTTGATGTAAAATGAGTGTAATTCCGTATATAATGAATTTAGAGTTGATTTTGGTTGGTCTAGAAAATTCTAGATAACCGAACTTACATTAAAAAAATCTTGATTTTTCGAAAATAAAAAATCCAAATTTTGACAGTCTATAGCCTTGCATATTTGAAAAAATCTCAGTTAAAATTTTTGATTTTATTTTGATGTAAAATGAGTGGAATTCCGTTTATAATGAATTAAGAGTTGATTTTGGTTGATCTAGAAAATTCTAGATAACCGAACTTACATTAAAAAAATCTTGATTTTTCGAAAATAAAAAATCCAAATTTTGACAGTCTATAGCCTTGCATATTTGGAAAAATCTCAGTTATAATTTTTGATTTTATTTTGATGTAAAATGAGTGGAATTCCGTTTATAATGAATTTAGAGTGGATTTTGGTTGATCTAGAAAATTCTAGATAACCGAAATTACGTTAAAAAAAATCTTGATTTTTCGAAAATAAAAAATCCAAATTTTGACAGTCTATAGCCTTGCATATTTGGAAAAATCTCAGTTATAATTTTTGATTTTATTTTGATGTAAAATGAGTGGAATTTTGTGTATAAAGTATTTAGAGTTGATTTTGGTTGATCTAGAAAATTCTAGATAACCGAAATTACGTTAAAAAAAATCTTGATTTTTCGAAAATAAAAACTCCAAATTTTGACAGACTATAGCCTTGCATTTTTGGAAAAATCTCAGTTATAATTTTTGATATTATTTTGATGTAAAATGAGTGGAATTCCGTTTAAAATGAATTGGGAGTTGATTTTGTTGTATCTAGAAAATTCTAGATAACCGAAATTATGTTAAAAAAAAATCTTGATTTTTCGAAAATAAAAAATCCAAACTTTGACAGTCTATAGCCTTGCATATTTGGAAAAATCTCAGTTATAATTTTTGATTTTATTTTAATGTAAAATGAGTGGAATTTCATTTATAATGAATTTAGAGCTGATTTTGGTTGATCTAGAAAATTCTAGATAACCGAAATTACGTTAAAAAAAATCTTGATTTTTCGAATATAAAAAATCCAAATTTTGACAGTCTATAGCCTTGCATATTTGGAAAAATCTCAGTTATAATTTTTGATTTTATTTTGATGTAAAATGAGTGGAGTTCCGGTTATAATGAATTTAGAGTTGATTTTGGTTGATCTAGAAAATTCTAGATAACCGAAATTACGTTAAAAAAAATCTTGATTTTTCGAAAATAAAAAATCCAAATTTTGACAGTCTATAGCCTTGCATATTTGGAAAAATCTCAGTTATAATTTTTGATTTTATTTTGATGTAAAATGAGTGGAGTTCCGGTTATAATGAATTTAGAGTTGATTTTGGTTGATCTAGAAAATTCTAGATAACCGAAATTACGTTAAAAAAATCTTGATTTTTCGAAAATAAAAAATCCAAATTTTGACAGTCTATAGCCTTGCATATTTGGAAAAATCTCAGTTATAATTTTTAATTTTATTTTGATGTAAAATGAGTGGAGTTCCGGTTATAATGAATTTAGAGTTGTTTTTGATTGATATAGAAAATTCTAGATAACCGAAATTACGTTAAAAAAAATCTTGATTTTTCGAAAATAAAAAATCCAAATTTTGACAGTCTATAGCCTTGCATATTTGGAAAAATCTCAGTTATAATTTTTGATTTTATTTTGATGTAAAATGAGTGGAGTTCCGGTTATAATGAATTTAGAGTTGATTTTGGTTGATCTAGAAAATTCTAGATAACCGAAATTATGTTAAAAAAATCTTGATTTTTCGAAAATAAAAAATCCAAATTTTGACAGTCTATAGCCTTGCATATTTGGAAAAATCTCATTTAAAATTTTTGATTTTGTTTTGATGTAAAATGAGTGTAATTCCGTATATAATGAATTTAGAGTTGATTTTGGTTGGTCTAGAAAATTCTAGATAACCGAACTTACATTAAAAAAATCTTGATTTTTCGAAAATAAAAAATCCAAATTTTGACAGTCTATAGCCTTGCATATTTGGAAAAATCTCAGTTATTATTTTTGATTTTATTTTGATGTAAAATGAGTGGAATTCCGTTTATAATGAATTTAGAGTTGATTTTGGTTGATCTACAAAATTCTGGATAACCGAAATTACGTTAAAAAAAATCTTGATTTTTCGAGAATAAAAAATCTTAATTTTGACAGTCTGTAGCCTTGCATATTTGGAAAAATCACAGTTGAAATTTTTGATTCTATTTTGATGTAAAATGAGTGGAATTCCGTTTATAATGAATTTAAAGTGAATTTTGGTTGGTCCAGATAATTTTAGATAACCGAAATTACGTTAAAAAAAAACTTGATTTTTCGAAAATAAAAAATCCAAATTTTGACAGTCTGTAGCCTTGCATATTTGGAAAAATCTCAGTTAAAATTTTTGATTTTATTTTGATGTAAAATGAGTGGAATTCCGTTTATAATAATTTAGAGTGAATTTTTGGTTGGTCCAGAACATTCAAGATAACCGAAATTACGTTAAAAAAAATCTTGATTTTTAGAAAATAAAAAATCCAAATTTTGACAGTCTATAGCCTTGCATATTTGGAAAAATCTCAGTTATTATTTTTGATTTTATTTTGATGTAAAATGAGTGGAATTCCGTTTATAATGAATTTAGAGTTGATTTTGTTGTATCTAGAAAATTCTAGATAACCGAAATTATGTTAAAAAAAATCTTGATTTTTCGAAAATAAAAAATCCAAATTTTGACAGTCTATAGCCTTGCATATTTGGAAAAATCTCAGTTATAATTTTTGATTTTATTTTGATGTAAAATGAGTGGAATTCCATTTATAATGAATTTAGAGTTGATTTTGGTTGGTCTAGAAAATTCTAGATAACCGAACTTACATTAAAAAAATCTTGATTTTTCGAAAATAAAAAATCCAAATTTTGACAGTCTATAGCCTTGCATTTTTGGAAAAATCTCAGTTATAATTTTTGATTTTATTTTGATGTAAAATGAGTGGAATACCGTTTATAATGAATTTAGAGTTGATTTTGGTTGGTCTAGAAAATTCTAGATAACCGAACTTACATTAAAAAAATCTTGATTTTTCGAAAATAAAAAATCTTAATTTTGACAGTCTATAGCCTTGCATATTTGGAAAAATCTCAGTTATAATTTTTGATTTTATTTTGATGTAAAATGAGTGGAGTTCCGGTTATAATGAATTTAGAGTTGATTTTGGTTTATCTAGAAAATTCTAGATAACCGAAATTACGTTAAAAAAAATCTTGATTTTTCGAAAATAAAAAATCCAAATTTTGACAGTCTATAGCCTTGCATATTTGGAAAAATCTCAGTTAAAATTTTTGATTTTATTTTGATGTAAAATGTGGAATTCCGTTTATAATAATTTAGAGTGAATTTACGGTTGGTCCAGAACATTCAAGATAACCGAAATTACGTTAAAAAAAATCTTGATTTTTAGAAAATAAAAAATCCAAATTTTGACAGTCTATAGCCTTGCATATTTGGAAAAATCTCAGTTATAATTTTTGATTTTATTTTGATGTAAAATGAGTGGAATTCCGTTTATAATGAATTTAGAGTGGATTTTGGTTGATCTAGAAAATTCTAGATAACCGAAATTACGTTAAAAAAAATCTTGATTTTTCGAAAATAAAAAATCTTAATTTTGACAGTCTATAGCCTTGCATATTTGGAAAAATCTCAGTTATAATTTTTGATTTTATTTTGATGTAAAATGAGTGGAGTTCCGGTTATAATGAATTTAGAGTTGATTTTGGTTGATCTAGAAAATTCTAATAACCGAAATTACGTTAAAAAAAATCTTGATTTTTCGAAAATAAAAAATCTTAATTTTGACAGTCTATAGCCTTGCATATTTGGAAAAATCTCAGTTATAATTTTTGATTTTATTTTGATGTAAAATGAGTGGAATTCCGTTTATAATGACTTTATAGTTGATTTTGGTTGATCTACAAAATTCTGGATAACCGAAATTACGTTAAAAAAAATCTTGATTTTTCGAGAATAAAAAATCTTAATTTTGACAGTCTGTAGCCTTGCATATTTGGAAAAATCACAGTTGAAATTTTTGATTCTATTTTGATGTAAAATGAGTGGAATTCCGTTTATAATGAATTTAAAGTGAATTTTGGTTGGTCCAGATAATTTTAGATAACCGAAATTACGTTAAAAAAAAACTTGATTTTTCGAAAATAAAAAATCCAAATTTTGACAGTCTGTAGCCTTGCATATTTGGAAAAATCTCAGTTAAAATATTTGATTTTATTTTGATGTAAAATGAGTGGAATTCCGTTTATAATGAATTAAGAGTGAATTTTGTTTGGTCCAGAAAATTCTAGATAACCGAAAATACGTTAAAAAAAATCTTGATTTTTCAAAAATAAAAAATCTTAATTTTGACAGTCTATAGCCTTGCATATTTGGAAAAATCACAGTTATAATTTTTGATTTTGTTTTGATGTAAAATGAGTGGAATTCCGTTCATAATGAATTTTGTGTGGATTTCGGTTGGCCTAAAAAATTCTAGATAACCGAAATTACGTTACAAAAAATCTTGATTTTTCGAAAATAAAAAATTTAAATTTTGACAGTCTATAGCCTTGCATATTTTGGAAAAATCTCAGTTAAAATTTTTGATTTTATTTTGATGTAAAATGAGTGGAATTCCGTGTATAATGAATTTAGAGTTTATTTTGGTTGATCTAGAAAATTCTAGATAACCGAAATTACGTTAAAAAAAATCTTGATTTTTCGAAAATAAAAAATCCAAATTTTGACAGTCTATAATAGCCTTGCATATTTGGAAAAATCTCAGTTAAATTTTTGATTTTGTTTTGATGTAAATTAAGTGGAATTCCGTTTATAATGAATTTAGAGTTAATTTTTGGTTGGTCCAGAAAATTCTAGATAACCAAAATTATGTTAAAAAAATCTTGATTTTTCGAAAATAAAAAATCCAAATATTGACAGTCTATAGCCTTGCATATTTGAAAAAATCTCAGTTAAAATTTTTGATTTTATTTTGATGTAAAATGAGTGGAATTCCGTTTATAATGAATTTAGGGTTGATTATGGTTGATCTAGAAAATTCTAGATAACCGAAATTACGTTAAAAAAAATCTTGATTTTTCGAAAATAAAAAATCCAAATTTTGACAGTCTATAGCCTTGCATATTTGGAAAAATCTCAGTTAAAATTTTTGATTTTATTTTGATGTAAAATGTGGAATTCCGTTTATAATAATTTAGAGTGAATTTACGGTTGGTCCAGAACATTCAAGATAACCGAAATTACGTTAAAAAAAATCTTGATTTTTAGAAAATAAAAAATCCAAATTTTGACAGTCTATAGCCTTGCATATTTGGAAAAATCTCAGTTATAATTTTTGATTTTATTTTGATGTAAAATGAGTGGAATTCCGTTTATAATGAATTTAGAGTGGATTTTGGTTGATCTAGAAAATTCTAGATAACCGAAATTACGTTAAAAAAAATCTTGATTTTTCGAAAATAAAAAATCTTAATTTTGACAGTCTATAGCCTTGCATATTTGGAAAAATCTCAGTTATAATTTTTGATTTTATTTTGATGTAAAATGAGTGGAGTTCCGGTTATAATGAATTTAGAGTTGATTTTGGTTGATCTAGAAAATTCTAATAACCGAAATTACGTTAAAAAAAATCTTGATTTTTCGAAAATAAAAAATCTTAATTTTGACAGTCTATAGCCTTGCATATTTGGAAAAATCTCAGTTATAATTTTTGATTTTATTTTGATGTAAAATGAGTGGAATTCCGTTTATAATGACTTTATAGTTGATTTTGGTTGATCTACAAAATTCTGGATAACCGAAATTACGTTAAAAAAAATCTTGATTTTTCGAGAATAAAAAATCTTAATTTTGACAGTCTGTAGCCTTGCATATTTGGAAAAATCACAGTTGAAATTTTTGATTCTATTTTGATGTAAAATGAGTGGAATTCCGTTTATAATGAATTTAAAGTGAATTTTGGTTGGTCCAGATAATTTTAGATAACCGAAATTACGTTAAAAAAAAACTTGATTTTTCGAAAATAAAAAATCCAAATTTTGACAGTCTGTAGCCTTGCATATTTGGAAAAATCTCAGTTAAAATATTTGATTTTATTTTGATGTAAAATGAGTGGAATTCCGTTTATAATGAATTAAGAGTGAATTTTGTTTGGTCCAGAAAATTCTAGATAACCGAAAATACGTTAAAAAAAATCTTGATTTTTCAAAAATAAAAAATCTTAATTTTGACAGTCTATAGCCTTGCATATTTGGAAAAATCACAGTTATAATTTTTGATTTTGTTTTGATGTAAAATGAGTGGAATTCCGTTCATAATGAATTTTGTGTGGATTTCGGTTGGCCTAAAAAATTCTAGATAACCGAAATTACGTTACAAAAAATCTTGATTTTTCGAAAATAAAAAATTTAAATTTTGACAGTCTATAGCCTTGCATATTTTGGAAAAATCTCAGTTAAAATTTTTGATTTTATTTTGATGTAAAATGAGTGGAATTCCGTGTATAATGAATTTAGAGTTTATTTTGGTTGATCTAGAAAATTCTAGATAACCGAAATTACGTTAAAAAAATCTTGATTTTTCGAAAATAAAAAATCCAAATTTTGACAGTCTATAGCCTTGCATATTTGGAAAAATCTAAGTTATAATTTTTGATTTTATTTTGATGTAAAATGAGTGGAGTTCCGGTTATAATGAATTTAGAGTTGATTTTGGTTGATCTAGAAAATTCTAATAACCGAAATTACGTTAAAAAAAATCTTGATTTTTCGAAAATAAAAAATCTTAATTTTGACAGTCTATAGCCTTGCATATTTGGAAAAATCTCAGTTATAATTTTTGATTTTATTTTGATGTAAAATGAGTGGAGTTCCGGTTATAATGAATTTAGAGTTGATTTTGGTTGATCTAGAAAATTCTAATAACCGAAATTACGTTAAAAAAAATCTTGATTTTTCGAAAATAAAAAATCTTAATTTTGACAGTCTATAGCCTTGCATATTTGGAAAAATCTCAGTTATAATTTTTGATTTTATTTTGATGTAAAATGAGTGGAATTCCGTTTATAATGACTTTATAGTTGATTTTGGTTGATCTACAAAATTCTGGATAACCGAAATTACGTTAAAAAAAAATCTTGATTTTTCGAGAATAAAAAATCTTAATTTTGACAGTCTGTAGCCTTGCATATTTGGAAAAATCACAGTTGAAATTTTTGATTCTATTTTGATGTAAAATGAGTGGAATTCCGTTTATAATGAATTTAAAGTGAATTTTGGTTGGTCCAGATAATTCTAGATAACCGAAAATACGTTAAAAAAAATCTTGATTTTTCAAAAATAAAAAATCTTAATTTTGACAGTCTATAGCCTTGCATATTTGGAAAAATCACAGTTATAATTTTTGATTTTGTTTTGATGTAAAATGAGTGGAATTCCGTTCATAATGAATTTTGTGTGGATTTTAGTTGGCCTAAAAAATTCTAGATAACCGAAATTACGTTACAAAAAATCTTGATTTTTCGAAAATAAAAAATTTAAATTTTGACAGTCTATAGCCTTGCATATTTTGGAAAAATCTCAGTTAAAATTTTTGATTTTATTTTGATGTAAAATGAGTGGAATTCCGTGTATAATGAATTTAGAGTTTATTTTGGTTGATCTAGAAAATTCTAGATAACCGAAATTACGTTAAAAAAAATCTTGATTTTTCGAAAATAAAAAATCCAAATTTTGACAGTCTATAGCCTTGCATATTTGGAAAAATCTAAGTTATAATTTTTGATTTTATTTTGATGTAAAATGAGTGGAGTTCCGGTTATAATGAATTTAGAGTTGATTTTGGTTGATCTAGAAAATTCTAATAACCGAAATTACGTTAAAAAAAATCTTGATTTTTCGAAAATAAAAAATCTTAATTTTGACAGTCTATAGCCTTGCATATTTGGAAAAATCTCAGTTATAATTTTTGATTTTATTTTGATGTAAAATGAGTGGAGTTCCGGTTATAATGAATTTAGAGTTGATTTTGGTTGATCTATAAAATTCTAATAACCGAAATTACGTTAAAAAAAATCTTGATTTTTCGAAAATAAAAAATCTTAATTTTGACAGTCTATAGCCTTGCATATTTGGAAAAATCTCAGTTATAATTTTTGATTTTATTTTGATGTAAAATGAGTGGAATTCCGTGTATAATGAATTTAGAGTTTATTTTGGTTGATCTAGAAAATTCTAGATAACCGAAATTACGTTAAAAAAAATCTTGATTTTTCGAAAATAAAAAATCCAAATTTTGACAGTCTATAGCCTTGCATATTTTGGAAAAATCTCAGTTAAAATTTTTGATTTTATTTTGATGTAAAATGAGTGGAATTCCTTTTATAATGAATTTAGAGTTTATTTTGGTAGATCTAGAAAATTCTAGATAACCGAAATTACGTTAAAAAAAATCTTGATTTTTCGAAAATAAAAAATCCAAATTTTGACAGTCTATAGCCTTGCATATTTGGAAAAATCTCAGTTATAATTTTTGATTTTATTTTGATGTAAAATGAGTGGAATTCCATTTATAATGAATTTAGAGTTGATTTTGGTTGATCTAGAAATTTCTAGATAACCGAAATTACGATAAAAAAAATCTTGATTTTTCGAAAATAAAAAATCCAAATTTTGACAGTCTATAGCCTTGCATATTTGGAAAAATCTCAGTTATAATTTTTGATTTTATTTTGATGTAAAATGAGTGGAATTTTGTGTATAAAGTATTTAGAGTTGATTTTGGTTGATCTAGAAAATTCTAGATAACCGAAATTACGTTAAAAAAAATCTTGATTTTTCGAAAATAAAAACTCCAAATTTTGACAGACTATAGCCTTGCATTTTTGGAAAAATCTCAGTTATAATTTTTGATATTATTTTGATGTAAAATGAGTGGAATTCCGTTTAAAATGAATTGGGAGTTGATTTTGTTGTATCTAGAAAATTCTAGATAACCGAAATTATGTTAAAAAAAAATCTTGATTTTTCGAAAATAAAAAATCCAAACTTTGACAGTCTATAGCCTTGCATATTTGGAAAAATCTCAGTTATAATTTTTGATTTTATTTTGATGTAAAATGAGTGGAGTTCCGGTTATAATGAATTTAGAGTTGATTTTGGTTGATCTAGAAAATTCTAGATAACCGAAATTACGTTAAAAAAATCTTGATTTTTCGAAAATAAAAAATCCAAATTTTGACAGTCTATAGCCTTGCATATTTGGAAAAATCTCAGTTATAATTTTTAATTTTATTTTGATGTAAAATGAGTGGAGTTCCGGTTATAATGAATTTAGAGTTGTTTTTGATTGATATAGAAAATTCTAGATAACCGAAATTACGTTAAAAAAAATCTTGATTTTTCGAAAATAAAAAATCCAAATTTTGACAGTCTATAGCCTTGCATATTTGGAAAAATCTCAGTTATAATTTTTGATTTTATTTTGATGTAAAATGAGTGGAGTTCCGGTTATAATGAATTTAGAGTTGATTTTGGTTGATCTAGAAAATTCTAGATAACCGAAATTATGTTAAAAAAATCTTGATTTTTCGAAAATAAAAAATCCAAATTTTGACAGTCTATAGCCTTGCATATTTGGAAAAATCTCATTTAAAATTTTTGATTTTGTTTTGATGTAAAATGAGTGTAATTCCGTATATAATGAATTTAGAGTTGATTTTGGTTGGTCTAGAAAATTCTAGATGACCGAAATTACGTTAAAAAAAATCTTGATTTATCGAAAATAAAAAATCCAAATTTTGAGTCTATAGCCTTGCATATTTGGAAAAATCTCAATTAAAATTTTTGATTTTATTTTAATGTAAAATGAGTGGAATTCCGTTTATAATGAATTTAGAGTGAATTTTGGTTGGTCTAGAAAATTCTAGATAACCGAAATTACGATAAAAAAAATCTTGATTTATCGAAAATAAAAAATCCAAATTTTGACAGTCTATAGCCTTGCATATTTGAAAAAATCTCAGTTAAAATTTTTGATTTTATTTTGATGTAAAATGAGTGGAATTCCGTTTATAATAATTTAGAGTGAATTTTTGGTTGGTCCAGAACATTCAAGATAACCGAAATTACGTTAAAAAAAATCTTGATTTTTAGAAAATAAAAAATCCAAATTTTGACAGTCTATAGCCTTGCATTTTTGGAAAAATCTCAGTTATAATTTTTGATTTTATTTTGATGTAAAATGAGTGGAATTCCGTTTATAATGAATTTAGAGTTGATTTTGTTGTATCTAGAAAATTCTAGATAACCGAAATTATGTTAAAAAAAATCTTGATTTTTCGAAAATAAAAAATCCAAATTTTGACAGTCTATAGCCTTGCATATTTGGAAAAATCTCAGTTATTATTTTTGATTTTATTTTAATGTAAAATGAGTGTAATTTCATTTATAATGAATTTAGAGCTGATTTTGGTTGATCTAGAATATTCAAGATAACCGAAATTACGTTAAAAAAATCTTGCTTTTTCGAAAATAAAAAATCCAAATTTTGACAGTCTATAGCCTTGCATTTTTGGAAAAATCTCAGTTATAATTTTTGATTTTATTTTGATGTAAAATGAGTGGAATACCGTTTATAATGAATTTAGAGTTGATTTTGGTTGGTCTAGAAAATTCTAGATAACCGAACTTACATTAAAAAAATCTTGATTTTTCGAAAATAAAAAATCTTAATTTTGACAGTCTATAGCCTTGCATATTTGGAAAAATCTCAGTTATAATTTTTGATTTTATTTTGATGTAAAATGAGTGGAGTTCCGGTTATAATGAATTTAGAGTTGATTTTGGTTTATCTAGAAAATTCTAGATAACCGAAATTACGTTAAAAAAAATCTTGATTTTTCGAAAATAAAAAATCTTAATTTTGACAGTCTATAGCCTTGCATATTTGGAAAAATCTGTTATAATTTTTGATTTTATTTTGATGTAAAATGAGTGGAGTTCCGGTTATAATGAATTTAGAGTTGATTTTGGTTGATCTAGAAAATTCTAGATAACCGAAATTACGTTAAAAAAAATCTTGATTTTTCGAAAATAAAAAATCCAAATTTTGACAGTCTATAATAGCCTTGCATATTTGGAAAAATCTCAGTTAAATTTTTGATTTTGTTTTGATGTAAATTAAGTGGAATTCCGTTTATAATGAATTTAGAGTTAATTTTTGGTTGGTCCAGAAAATTCTAGATAACCAAAATTATGTTAAAAAAATCTTGATTTTTCGAAAATAAAAAATCCAAATTTTGACAGTCTATAGCCTTGCATATTTGGAAAAATCTCAGTTAAAATTTTTCATTTTATTTTGATGTAAAATGAGTGGAATTCCGTTTATAATGAATTTAGGGTTGATTATGGTTGATCTAGAAAATTCTAGATAACCGAAATTACGTTAAAAAAAATCTTGATTTTTCGAAAATAAAAAATCCAAATTTTGAGTCTATAGCCTTGCATATTTGGAAAAATCTCAATTAAAATTTTTGATTTTATTTTAATGTAAAATGAGTGGAATTCCGGTTATAATGAATTTTGAGTGAATTTTGGTTGGTCTAGAAAATTCTAGATAACCGAAATTACGATAAAAAAAATCTTGATTTTTCTAAAATAAAAAATCCAAAGTTTGACAGTCTATAGCCTTGCATATTTGAAAAAATCTCAGTTAAAATTTTTGATTTTATTTTGATGTAAAATGTGGAATTCCGTTTATAATAATTTAGAGTGAATTTGCGGTTGGTCCAGAACATTCAAGATAACCGAAATTACGTTAAAAAAAATCTTGATTTTTAGAAAATAAAAAATCCAAATTTTGACAGTCTATAGCCTTGCATTTTTGGAAAAATCTCAGTTATAATTTTTGATTTTATTTTGATGTAAAATGAGTGGAATTCCGTTCATAATGAATTTTGTGTGGATTTTGTTGTATCTAGAAAATTCTAGATAACCGAAATTATGTTAAAAAAAATCTTGATTTTTCGAAAATAAAAAATCCAAATTTTGACAGTCTATAGCCTTGCATATTTGGAAAAATCTCAGTTATAATTTTTGATTTTATTTTGATGTAAAATGAGTGGAATTCCGTTTATAATGAATTTAGAGTGGATTTTGGTTGATCTAGAAAATTCTAGATAACCGAAATTACGTTAAAAAAAATCTTGATTTTTCGAAAATAAAAAATCCAAATTTTGACAGTCTATAGCCTTGCATATTTGGAAAAATCTGAGTTATAATTTTTGATTTTATTTTGATGTAAAATGAGTGGAGTTCCGGTTATAATGAATTTAGAGTTGATTTTGGTTGATCTAGAAAATTCTAATAACCGAAATTACGTTAAAAAAAATCTTGATTTTTCGAAAATAAAAAATCTTAATTTTGACAGTCTATAGCCTTGCATATTTGGAAAAATCTCAGTTATAATTTTTGATTTTATTTTGATGTAAAATGAGTGGAATTCCGTTTATAATGACTTTATAGTTGATTTTGGTTGATCTACAAAATTCTGGATAACCGAAATTACGTTAAAAAAAAATCTTGATTTTTCGAGAATAAAAAATCTTAATTTTGACAGTCTGTAGCCTTGCATATTTGGAAAAATCTCAGTTAAAATATTTGATTTTATTTTGATGTAAAATGAGTGGAATTCCGTTTATAATGAATTAAGAGTGAATTTTGTTTGGTCCAGAAAATTCTAGATAACCGAAATTACGTTAAAAAAAATCTTGATTTTTCAAAAATAAAAAATCTTAATTTTGACAGTCTATAGCCTTGCATATTTGGAAAAATCACAGTTATAATTTTTGATTTTGTTTTGATGTAAAATGAGTGGAATTCCGTTCATAATGAATTTTGTGTGGATTTTGGTTGGCCTAAAAAATTCTAGATAACCGAAATTACGTTACAAAAAATCTTGATTTTTCGAAAATAAAAAATTTAAATTTTGACAGTCTATAGCCTTGCATATTTTGGAAAAATCTCAGTTAAAATTTTTGATTTTATTTTGATGTAAAATGAGTGGAATTCCGTGTATAATGAATTTAGAGTTTATTTTGGTTGATCTAGAAAATTCTAGATAACCGAAATTACGTTAAAAAAAATCTTGATTTTTCGAAAATAAAAAATCCAAATTTTGACAGTCTATAGCCTTGCATATTTTGGAAAAATCTCAGTTAAAATTTTTGATTTTATTTTGATGTAAAATGAGTGGAATTCCTTTTATAATGAATTTAGAGTTTATTTTGGTAGATCTAGAAAATTCTAGATAACCGAAATTACGTTAAAAAAAATCTTGATTTTTCGAAAATAAAAAATCCAAATTTTGACAGTCTATAGCCTTGCATATTTGGAAAAATCTCAGTTATAATTTTTGATTTTATTTTGATGTAAAATGAGTGGAATTCCGTTTATAATGAATTTAGAGTTGGTTTTGGTTGATCTAGAAAATTCTAGATAACCGAAATTACGTTAAAAAATCTCGATTAATGAAAATTCTTAATTTTGACAGTCTATAGCCTTGCATATTTGAAAAAATTTCAGTTATAATTTTTGATTTAATTTTGATGTAAAATGAGTGGAATTCTATATAACCGAAATTATGTTTAAAAAAGATATTGTTTTCTTTTGAAAATAAAAAATTCGATCACCAACACCGATAGTGCAGGAAGCTAACCCAAAAATAATGTTAAAATTCATAATATGCTACCTTCTAACAACGACTTTTCTGCTACATATGTTGTTCATATTATGTATACACAAAGTTTAAGGCCGTAATCTACCTAGTTCGAGAGTCAAGTTTGTACGGCCGTTTCTCAAAACTCGTGTTGATTATGCCGTGCCGATTCATTTAACTAAAGGATGTGAGCAAAAAACCTATAAATCATACATTTGTCTCTTTATATGTTTAAGCACAAAAGCAACACACTTGGAATTAGTGCATGATCTGTCCAGCGAAACGTTCTTGGGCACCCACAAGAGATTCACCGCCCGTCACGGCATTTGCGTCGAGCTTCACAGCGATAATGGTAGCAGTTTTGTCACTGCGGATAGAAAACTAATGGAAGAATTTGCCAAAATCATACAGGGTTCAAATATTGTCACCGATTATCTGTCCAGGTACCGCATTTTATGGAACTTTATCCCGCTTAATTTGCACATTTTAGAGTCCTGTGGGAGGCGGCTATAAAATCCGCCAAGTTCCATGTCAAGAGGGTATTTGGTGAAACTATATTTTAATGCTAGAAGAGATGAACATCATTTTAGCCGAAATGGAAGGAATCCTAAACTCCCGACCACTTTGCAGATTCAACAATGCCTCAATACGATTCCCTCGATACTTTAACGCCAACCCACTTTTTAATTAGATACTCAATCACTAAAATTCCCGAGATGGACATCGCGCATCTTAACCCAACGTATCTCACTCGTTGGTAATTGGCGCAGCAATTGAGTCAGCATTTTTGGAAGGATATAAATTATTACTGTGACTGAAACTTGGGTTAAACCGTAGATATATTCTAGTTCCATTAATTTTGAAGGGTTGGTTTTGCTACAAAATGATCGAGTATTTCATGCTGGTGATGTTGCTGTATACCACATTCACTAAAGATTGAAATGAAAATTAGTAGATAAATCAGCTAGTGGGAGCATTGCATTTCGAATGTCGAAAAAAAAAATTCAAAAGTTTTTGTCATTTTCACAATTAAAAAGTCTATAGACTGTAAAAGAATGGATATTTCTCGCAAAAATTAAAATTATTTCGTTTGTAAATTAGGGTATCTAGGATCGGCTAGACTGCAATACAGAATCATAAAAAACATTCTTAAGTTATTAGTAACAGAAAAACATCCTTTTGAAGTCGAAAATAAATTCAAAACAATTTTGTCTTTTTCCACAATTATGCATGGCTATAGACCGTAAAAAATTTGATATTTTTCTCGTAAAATCAGAAACCTTTCACTTTTGAAAATAAATAAATAAATAAGATAAAATAAATATAGCAAGAATACCAGTTTCTATATAGCAGGAGAAACAAAGTCAAGCGAGAACCATTTAGACATATATTGGCCCAGTTTCGCTTTATGGTGCAAAATCATACTGTATTAATCCATTTGAAGTTACCTAAAACACACGTGTATCTTTCGTTAAATATTTAAATTTCTTAGGATGGTACTATATGGTCGTAACAATTTAAAAAAAATAATTACAAAATCACAACGTAAAGCGTTTCTAATATTATAAATTTATTTTACCACCAACGCTCGGCGAATTATTATGATTTACAAAACAAATAATTTCGTCCCATCAACGTCTAAAATAAAAATTAACACTTCAACGTCTATTTTGTTGAAAAAAATGAATCGACATCCTATACATCCTCTAATCCTACTGCCCACTACACTAGCGGACATCATTACTTTTATTTTGATTCTTTTTTTATTTTACGACCCGTATCTAGGAATATTTTTAAATTGAAATCCTCTCTCTAAATAATTCTAAAAAATTTGTTATAATTTAAATTATTAATGTACCTGTTTAAACATAGCATCTAAGGTCAAAATAACAAGATAAATATGTTTATCTTTTACTCATTTACTGTCTTAATTTTACAGTAATTTTTTTGTTTATTTATACATCTTTTAATCTCGATATTTTGTCAGCCACCTTTCGTGATCGATCAATTAATTATGTTAATAAAACAGTTTTTGGTTATTTAACTAGCGCGATTGGAATTGATGAATTTCTATTAGAAGAGAGCAAGGTGAACGTGTTTTGTTTTCTTAATATTTTTTATATTGATGTATCGAGAAATTTCCTATTTTTCCTTACTGTAATCAATCACAAAATTTTAATTTTTCCTCAAGCAAATGTGTATAAAATGTAACTCCTGTAATTTTGCAAATTATTTTGTTGCATCCAATATATGTAGCAGAACTGCCGTTGTTATAAGGTAGCATATCATGAAATTTAAAATTATTTTCGGGTTAGCTTCCTGCACTACCGCTGTTGGTGACTGGGATGTAAGGACCTATCTACTTAAAAATCAATGTTTATGTGTATATCATAAACTGCCAGGATTTCATGATTTTTTTCAAGAAATTAAAATTTTTTTAACATAATTTCGGTTATCTAGAATTTTCTAGATCTACCAAAATCCACTTTACATTCATTATGAACGGTATTCCACTCATTTGATATCAAACCAAAATCAAAAATTATAACTGAGATTTTTCCAAATATGCAAAGCTATAGACTGTCAAAATTTGGATTTTTTATTTTCGAAAAATCAAGATTTTTTTAATGTAAGTTCGGTTATCTAGAATTTTCTAGACCAACCAAAATCAACTCTAAATTCATTATAAACGGAATTCCACTCATTTTACATTAAAATAAAATCAAAAATTTTAATTGAGATTTTTCCAAATATGCAAGGCTATAGACTCAAAATTTGGATTTTTTATTTTCGAAAAATCAAGATTTTTTTTAACGTAATTTCGGTTATCTAGAATTTTCTAGATCAACCATAATCAACCCTAAATTCATTATAAACGGAATTCCACTCATTTTACATCAAAATAAAATGAAAAATTTTAACTGAGATTTTTCCAAATATGCAAGGCTATAGACTGTCAAAATTTGGATTTTTTATTTTAGAAAAATCAAGATTTTTTTTATCGTAATTTCGGTTATCTAGAATTTTCTAGACCAACCAAAATTCACTCAAAATTCATTATAACCGGAATTCCACTCATTTTACATTAAAATAAAATCAAAAATTTTAATTGAGATTTTTCCAAATATGCAAGGCTATAGACTCAAAATTTGGATTTTTTATTTTCGATAAATCAAGATTTTTTTTAACGTAATTTCGGTCATCTAGAATTTTCTAGTTCAACCATAATCAACCCTAAATTCATTATAAACGGAATTCCACTCATTTTACATCAAAACAAAATCAAATATATTAACTGAGATTTTTCCAAAAATGCAAGGCTATAGACTGTCAAAATTTGGATTTTTTATTTTCGAAAAAGCAAGATTTTTTTAATGTAAGTTCGGTTATCTAGAATTTTCTAGACCAACCAAAATCAACTCTAAATTCATTATATACGGAATTACACTCATTTTACATCAAAACAAAATCAAAAATTTTAAATGAGATTTTTCCAAATATGCAAGGCTATAGACTGTCAAAATTTGGATTTTTTATTTTCGAAAAATCAAGATTTTTTTTAACGTAATTTCGGTTATCTAGAATTTTCTAGATCAACCAAAATAAACTCTAAATTCATTATACACGGAATTCCACTCATTTTACATCAAAATAAAATCAAAAATTTTAACTGTGATTTTTCCAAATATGCAAGGCTATAGACTGTCAAAATTAAGATTTTTTATTTTCGAAAAATCAAGATTTTTTTAATGTAAGTTCGGTTATCTAGAATTTTCTAGACCAACCAAAATCAACTCTAAATTCATTATATACGGAATTACACTCAATTTACATAAAAACAAAATCAAAAATTTTAAATGAGATTTTTCCAAATATGCAAGGCTATAGACTGTCAAAATTTGGATTTTTTATTTTCGAAAAATCAAGATTTTTTTAACGTAATTTCGGTTATCTAGAATTTTCTAGATCTACCAAAATCAACTCTTAATTCATTATAAACGGAATTCCACTCATTTTACATCAAAATAAAATCAAAAATTATAACTGAGATTTTTCCAAATATGCAAGGCTATAGACTGTCAAAATTTGGATTTTTTATTTTCGAAAAATCAAGATTTTTTTTGACGTAATTTCGGTTATCTAGAATTTTCTGGACCAACCAAATCCACTCTAAATTCATTATCAACGGAATTCCACACATTTTACATCAAAACAAAATCAAAAATTATAACTGTGATTTTTCCAAATATGCAAGGCTATAGACTGTCAAAATTAAGATTTTTTATTTTCGAAAAATCTAAAGTTTTATTAACGTAATTTCGACATTTGAACTGAATTGTGAATAGGTCATTCATGTATAGTGGACGTATAGATATCAAAAAACGTTTGCCACTCAGCGTACTCTTCCGCAGAGAAAACAGATATATTTATTTTTGCTAGCTTTATTTGAGAATGCTCATCGTTCTGTGTTTCATTATTAGAAGTGACAAGATTGATTACGTCTTGACTTAGACTCTTCAAACGTATTCATTTATTAGATGAGTATACGGCAGTACAATAGTTGTCTTCATATGCAAGGTAGCGACCTTAGTAGGGCTCTTGTAGATCTATCTTATATTTTTTAACAAAAATGTCTGATACGACATCTACATTCAAATATTGGTAGCATACACCACTTAAATTACATGTAACTTTAAGTTACATGTAACTATGCATGTAAACGTCAATATTTTGTGACGTATGCATTTGATGTTAGATTATCAAATATATTTTGATAACAACAACAATAGAAGGTAATTTTATGGTATATAAATTGGATTTTTGTGCGATTATATGATGTATTTGTCATAAAATGGTTAATTCAATTGATAAATTTATAATATTAAAAACGCTTTATGTTGTAATTTTTTAAATTGTTACTACCATATAGTGCAATTCTAAGAAATTTAAATATTTAAAAAAAGGTCCACGTTTGTTTTAGGTAACTTCAAATGGATTAATACAGTATGATTTTGCACCATAAAGCGAAACTGGGCCAATATATGTCTAAATGGTTCTCGCTTGACTTTGTTTCTCCTGCTATATAGAAACTGGTATCTCTTGCTATATTTATTTTATCTTATTTATTTATTTATTTTCAAAAGTGAAAGGTTTCTGATTTTACGAGAAAAATATCAAATTTTTTACGGTCTATAGCCATGCATAATTGTGGAAAAAGACAAAATTGTTTTGAATTTATTTTCGACTTCAAAAGGATGTTTTTCTGTTACTAATAAGTTAAGAATGTTTTTTATGATTCTGTATTGCAGTCTAGCCGATCCTAGATACCCTAATTTACAAACGAAATAATTCGCATTTTTTCGAGAAATATCCTTTAAAGTTTATAGCCTACCATAGTTGAGAAAAAACAACAAAAAAAATTTGTTTCGACTTCAAGAGGCTGTTTATCTGTTAATCATAAGTTAAGAGTGGATTTTATGATTTTGTAGTCCAGCCTAGAAAATTGTATTTACCCTAATTTACAAACGAAATATTTTTGATTTTTTCGAGACATTATAGCGGTTGCACTAATGTTGTACATTGCTACAATACACTCAGTCAGTGCACCACAATATATTTGGTGCATCACCTAGTATTTCCAATTTATAAATATTTATAAATTAATTCGCCAGAATGTAGGCATGCAATGAAATACGAAGAGATCGATCATTGGAATCGCAGGTTATCAAGTACACACTACATATTAAACTGCAGTGTGTTTATATTTACCAAGGTGGCAGCAGTATTTCATGTTTTAAAATAGAGCCATGTTATTATATAAATTAGAGGGATCATTCAGCAAAGTGGACTGTTTTTCGTGCTCGATATGCTGATATATAAAAAGGTGAGCCTAATATGCCATCTGGTGGCTTTAGTCTTTAGGTTGTGCGCACAGGATCTTTATCTGATCTCACGAACACAAACTCACAGTTGTCGAATGATTTAGGTACGTAAATTTTCTCTTGTGTAGTTTGTCGAGGGCTGGTTGGAATCAGATTTTGCATTGGGTGGCGAAGCTGATCGACAACTGTGTCATAATTTGTCTCTTGTGAAAGAGGGGTTTCGACAAAAAATTCCCAGGGAAGTTTAATTGTTTCTTCACAGACCATTTCCCGGGTGAGCAGTTTAGATCATCTTTCACTGTTGCTCGAATCCCCCTTAATATGATCGAAATTTCTGCACTCCAGTTGAGTGAGTTACCTCGAACCATTAGAGCAGCGTTTAGCTGTTGATAAAAGCGTTCGACCACGCCATTGGCTTTTAGGTTATAAGCCATAGTGCGTATACGATCTGAGCCTAGGAGTTTTGTTAACTCAGTGAATAGTTTAGGCTCGAACTGCGATCACTGATCTGTTGTGATCGTGCTGTTTATGCTTGGCCAAAACTAGCAAGTAACAGTCAATTTGTACGTCGGATGGATTCCCAGATCTGAGATACTGTGTAGTGGATCGATTACGTTTCGACGTAGATCCTCTGGTAATTATAGTTTGTTTGTGCCGGTGCTTGTTTCGCAGGTAATTTCTAGGCCAGACATTGCAAAAATGAGCGAGATTCGATATGAATCGGTGGTAATAGTTCACTATGCCGACAAAGCGTTGTATGCTTTTAACCGATGTTGGAGCTAGGAAAATTTTAATGGCATTCACTCGTTCCTCTGAAGGATGAACACCATTTGATGTGGCTAAGAAAGTCTAGGGTGGTGGCCCCAAATGTTGCAACTTTAATGTGAACATCAAACTCCACTAACGTTTTGAATAGCTGTTCTAAGTGCAGTTTGTGTTGTTCCTCATCTTTAGATGACACTAGCATATCGTCGATATAAACGAAGACAAAGTCGAGTTCTTTGTAGACTTCATTCATGATACATTGGAACGTTTGCGCTGCGTTCCCAAGACCAAGTGGCATTCATGTGAATTCGAAGAGGCCAAATGGAGTAATGGTAGCGTCTTGTGTACGTTTACCTTAGCTACTGGAATGAGGTGATACTCCCTAACCAGATTTATTTTAGAGAATATATATTGCATCCATGCGCGAAATAGGGAAATGTTGAATGTGGGGAATCGTAACTATAGTGAGTCTATAATAGTACTCACATGGTCTCCAATCGTGGTCTTTCTTTTTTACCATGTGTAATGGGTACGATACTGGAAATGCTGATGGTTGGCATATTCCTAATTCCACCATATATTGAAATTCCGTGTATATGCGGCTTTATGTCGCACGGGATCTAGTCTACGTGGTCTTGACACTGTCAAGTGGCCTGTAGTGACAATATGGTTAACCACATAATGTCGGACTTGGGTTTGGTAATTTGGCTCTGCTGATAAGGAAGGATATTTTTTAAGCAAACTACCTTAACCGTTGTCGACTGAAAAATGAATAGGTGTCGGTGTATTTACCTTCACCATAGTGGCAGCTTTGTTGACAGCTTTGTTGCTGAATCAACCAGTCTTTTATGTTTTAGGTCGACAAGGAGGCCAAATTTACTGAGAAAATTGGTACCAATGATGAATTTTTGTGCAAGCATATTTGTCATAAATCGGTTAATCCAATTGATTTATAACATTGAATCAATTGTTTTTAAATCTAATTGATAATAGTTTTAAAATTTTGTCTTAAATAAAGTGTACATAAAATAGATTTTCATGCGATTATATGACGTATTGGTCATAAAACTGTTAATTCGATTGATTTGTAATGTTTAATCAATTGTTTTAAAATCTAATTTATATTAATTTTATATTATTATCATTTATTTATAAATTAATTTATTATTATATTTTTACATTTGTTACATTTTTATAAAATCTTATTTATAATATTATTGGTGTAATTCTAACGTGAAAAGTGACTATAAATAAGATTTTATATGTATTTGCTTGTTACTTGGGTTGTTTTAGTGTTGTATTTGTGTATTGTTGTGTTGTTGGGCTATTACATTATTATATTTTTATTTTATTTTTATATTTTCATATTTTCGTATTATTGTATTATTGTGTTGTTATATTTTTATATTGTATTATTTATTATTTATATAATAATTTTTAGCTAAAGTGGGATCAATTATTAAATTTTTATTTTCAGGAAAATTAATTCAATTTATTACAGCCTATGGCTAAGAGTTCACTAATAGATTTTGCTTTCAGGAAACTTTTGCAGATTAGATGAATATAGGCACAGTGCAATTGTTGATAAGAGATGACAGAATGCAGAGCAGTTCAGTAAAATTGTGATTGTCTTATGCTAACCATTGCTTGAAAATTGGCTACCGGGAAACCAAACCAATTCTGTTATTACTGACATAACTTTTCTTTCCCTACCCTTCAAAAATTTACTAACTATTGGCCGCCAAGGTGTCTGTAACCGGGTCGAACTCAATATTTGTAACGGATCGAAGTGTGATTCCCATTCGTGTCATCACAAAGGACACAAGTGCGAACCACACTCCGATGGCGTTAACAGAAATTTTCCCAGCAGAGGCCTTGCTGCGGTATTATAGCCGGATAGACCTCAGGAGCTGATGGAGGTGAGGTTTGCAAGGCGTGCTTGAGAGCTGGAATAACCGCAAGGTAGGGAAATAATGAGAAGAGAAGCGGGGTCACTTGAACAAGTATCAGCACGCAACCGGACTTGCAACCATCACATCAGTAAAAGAAAAGAATCACAAAATAATATTTATCTTATTCCAGTTACTTTAATCAACAATAAATAAATTAATTAATAGAGAAAAAAATAAAAATACATGGGTGGACACATAAGTGTTTCACCAAAGAACGCACTAAAGCCAGGGATAAAAACTAACGAACAAAAAAAATATTTTTATGCATAAAATAAAACAAAGTGATGTGATGATTACTTGTCACGGTTGCATTATTTTCCCGCACTTGAAAAGTGAATGAATAACCGAGCAACCTTCCACCCTTTTAAGGAAAGAAGCCATTAAAAGGAAGGATACAGAAGGAATTAACAAGCGTTCGGATCGTATATCAACGTCGATCAGGAGACACTTTGAAGTCAAATCAACATGACCGAAGCAGCTGCGCTCCATGATCGACGTCAACACCAACCGCAATTCTTGTTAATAAAAAGGAAATGGAGAGGACGGAAATTAACATGTGAGTGGGTCATGCCCGACATTGATCAGAAGACACTCTTAAGTGAACACTCCATGACAGAAGCAGCAGTGGTCCATGATCGTCGTCGAGGACAAACCACTCACACGTTATAAAAAAAGGAAGGATAGAACAAAAGAAGGTAAGAAAAAGGAACTTCTGAGAACAATGAACCTATGAACCCCAACTAAAATCAAAACATACCAAGTGGAAATAGAGGCCGTTCGTAGCTCCACCGCTTGCAGAAGGGATGTCACACCAATTCGTGTGAAATCAAAACAGCAACAGCGCTGGAATCAACCCAAATTGGTGAACTACAGAGGAAAAAGAAAGAAAATAATAATAATACAAAAATCAAAGGAACTAATAAAAAAAAATTAAAAACAACAAAAAAAATAATAACGCAACAAGCAAAATAATTAACCCATGCCAAACAATTGATTCAAAATCTGTTAGTAATATATGGATACAAATGACGAGCATGGTTCATTAAAAAATAATAAAAAAAATAAATAAAAACTAATTTGAAAAAAAATTTTTTTTGAAAAAACCGGATCTAAAATAACAACAAAAAAAATTATAACTGAAAAAAAATATGAATTTGTACGCAAAAATAAGTGAACAGCAAAAACAAAAATTGAAAAAAAAATTAAATAAATTTTGATGAAAACAAAACCGGAGAATAGTAATAGTTAACGCATGCGTGCCAAACATTTGATTCAACGTATATAAAATACGGATGCAAATGCGAGCATGGGTTAACTAAAAAAAATAAATGAAAATAAAGCCACCAAAAAAATTATATCATAAACTGTAAAAAAAATAACAAGACCAAATATAATA
Source organism: Tipula confusa (assembly GCA_963556175.1). Classification (NCBI taxonomy): domain Eukaryota; kingdom Metazoa; phylum Arthropoda; class Insecta; order Diptera; family Tipulidae; genus Tipula; species Tipula confusa. The sequence goes on from CAUVYK010000297.1 coordinate 44,360, forward strand.
ATAAACGGAATGAGGATGGGATGGGAAAGGTAATTTAGCCATGTGTTTGGGTGCCACTGTAACAAAAGTTACAGTGGAGGATAATGGATACGAAAATAGGATGGGGAAGGTGAGGATTAGTTAGCCAGAGCTTGGGCGCCACTGTAACGGATCGAAGTGTGATTCCCATTCGTGTCATTACAAATGACTAAGTAGGAGGTACAATCCGATGGCGTTTATATATCTTATTACAATTTATTTATCTTATTACAATTACTTTAATCAACAATTAATAAATAAATCAATGGAGACACAAAAAAAAAAATAAATTTGAGAAAAAAACAAAAAAACTAAAAATAATTTCTTAACTAACATTAACAATTGAAATTAAAATAACAAAACAAAACAAATTTTAAATAAATTAATTTTACACACACACACCCAAAATAAATGTAAATATAATAAATAAATAAAATTATAAACGTAACTAAATTTGTTTGGCCATTAATGTTGTTATACCAAATGATGATCAATATGGATATAATCATTTTCTTTCTCTTTATGTTTATCTTCGACCACAACGGAATTATTAACGGTTTAAACTACAATTTCGTTTGATTGTAAATGTTGTTCGTCCATGCAACCTAGAAAACCATCTTTGACAATGTTAGTTTTTCCTAGTTTGGGCAATTGATTGTTGCGCTCGTTTTGTTGCGATGCTGCTCATTGATTGTAAATTCGTGGCAACAAATTTGGATTCATCAAGCTGTGTTGACGTTGGATATGAGTATCATAATTATTTTGGAAATAATGTATCCGAATGCATATTCTATTGGTTCATCGCCGAGATTAAATAATGATGGTAGAAATGACATTTTATTGATTTATAATTTCACTATACATACATGGTTTTAACACAATTAACAAATTTTTTTTCTTAATTAATATTTTTACGATTTAATTTTTGTAAATTACTTTAACCACGTTTTTAGTTTTGTTTTCTTCTCAAAATTTCTGATTAGATTCCCCCGAATAACACAAAACACGACTTTATAAACGTACTCATTACCCGTTACTTAATTTGTCAACAAACAATGTAGGAGCAATAAGCAGGTATACAACATAAAACAAATAAATTTTAAAATAATTTAAACAAAACAAAAAAAATTCAGGGGTAGACACATAAGTGTTTTACCAAAGAAACGAAAGCACCAAAAGGGTGGCTCGTTACATATTTTAATTAATATCCTTCATTATCCTTCCAAGTACATATAAAAACGGCTGTACGGCGAACCTGGTGCTTTCCAGGATATCCTGCTTACCAAGTATATTCTAAATTAATAAATCATAAAAATATAATAATACAAAGTAATTTTATAAACTTTGAATAATAGGCTTTACTAGCAAATTATTTATTGTGAAGCCAACAAGTGCAGCTGAATAAGATAAGTTTTTAAATTAAATATTTGAAATGATCCGAGTTCTAATTTGAATTTTTCTTTTTCTTTCGAGGAAAGCGAAGAAGCCATTACCAAAATTGTGAAAATGTAATTTCTTCCAGTTACTGCACTAAATGTGGAATCACCCTTTATATAGAAGAACTTATTACGGTTTTAGTAATATTGATATGCTTTAATTAGAAAATATAAATTTATTTCTATGGAATCAAAAATGAAAGGAAATAAAATCGACATCCAAATGTGTAAAATTAACCAAAGTATTCAAGCAAAATACCGATAGATGTCGAAAAATCAAAAATATTTTACCTTTTCTATCAAAAAACATATTTTATAGTGATTGCTTTTTTCCTTCATTCCAAAAACTACCACAACCTATTTTCAACTATTTGTGGGATAACACAGTAGTTTTAGTCATTTTATTATTTTTTACAGTTTTATATTCTTCACATGTCCATCAAATGCTTCAGATGCTCATTTTTCAAATTGTATCTTTTTGGAATACGTCCTTTTAGGTTCGATAGATAATCAATATAAAAAATTGGGTTTTTTTTATCATATGTCCAATATATTGACACATTTTCAGTTGATTTTTTATTAGATATCAGATGACAGGAATTAAGAATCCTGTTCTATAGTTAAAATTTGTAAACTCTTTGTCTTAACTCACGTTCAAAATATTAGAAAAAAAAACAACAATTAATGCTAATTTAATCAGTGTTCAAATAGTCCAAAAAAATACTTCCAAGTATTTTTTTTTCAAGTATGTCGGCGGAAGGAGATACGAAATAGACAATGTTTTCGTAGGTTCCATAAACATGGGATAGACAACCAAATGGATAAAATTGATTTCTTTTGTGCAAACAACCTATACTCGTTACATGATGAATTTTAAAGATGATATGACTATGTTTGTTTGATTTTGTTTTCAAGTTGTGTCGTCTGGTAAATAGAACAAATTGTTTTTTTCAGTATCTAGGAAGAAAGCAGTTTTGATAACCTAAGAATCCATTCTTTATTAAATTCGGAAATTGTATGCTGTTCGACTGCTAATATTTAATATCTAAATTTTTCACACAAGATAATACTTTTATAATTACGATTATCAAAATGTAATTGACTTTAATAAAGGCAAATGGATGTTCTTTGAAAATTCTAGCACACGTTTTTAAAAGTAAAAAACAAACGACCAAAAAATAAAAATATGTACATATTTATAAAATAAATTAATAAAAATCGAATAAAATAAAATAAAAATCGAATCCTAATCAATTTAAAATGTCGCCTTCCCTTCCATTTGCAAGATATTAATTTAATTAAAATATTCAAAAAATTTGTTCATAAAATTCGAAGACAAGACCAAAACAATATGTCCGTAGATTCAAAAAGCAACATTATTTACAAAATTATAATTTTGTTTTTTATTATAATGTCCCTCAACATTCCTATATTTCTAATAATTTACAAAACATCATTAATAAGAAATATTTTAAATTGCTTAAAATGCATGCAAAACCAACACAAGCCGTGCTGTAAGTTTTGTACGCAGATACACTAAAAAAAACGGTACACTTTAAAATTTGTATTAGTGAAAAAACTTATATAAAATGCAGTCATAATAAAACCGTCTATTATTATAGAAGCCGTCTTGTAACTTTCGTTGACACAGTTAAACAAAACCTATATACACAATTGAGTGTATTGGTGCTATGAAAATCCATACCAAAAAATGTATAATTATCTCATTTCTATTTCCTACGCACACTTTTTAATGTGTATGGATAATTGAGAATTTGTTCGTCTCTTTATTTTTTATTTGTGTTTTGTATAGGAAAGAGATAACATCAATTTTGCCTTTTAAATTTTCTTTTCTTTTGACAATTTTTACTCTCTTTTGTTTTATAGTATGGGAATGTTTATTTTATTTTACACTATATTCTAAATCATATATCGACACGTTTTTTACTTACAATACAATCTCATGTGTATATGATTAAATAGCAGCGACGCAATTAGAGTTATCGGAGATACCAACCTTGGGGAGTAATCTGTAACAGGATTGAATGGTCTAAGAACATAATTTTTATTTACGTTGCAGATCTAAAAAACATTAAAGTAAAAAATAAAAAAACGTGGTTTGATTGTAATAGTATTGTAAGTTTCTTATACTCTTGAAATTTAAAAATTTATCGCACACGTGGTAGTTTTTTCTCAATTTCGGTTGTGAGCTTTCTGAAATCGTTAATAATGGACAACGGTGGTGAAAACGAGTCGAAGAAACATACAAAGCAATGGATGATCGGGAAACTTGAGCAACGCAATGTCGTAACGGCCGACATTGGGACAGTTAACAATCGCCGCCTCATCATTAAATGCCCCAAAACTAGACTTTGTTTTCTAGTAGATACGGGAGCTAATGTGTCAGTCATCCCGAAGTCATGCTTTCGTGAGTCATCATCGGAATCGCAAGATATTTTGGTTGCTGCCAATGGCACACCAATAAAAACTTTTGGCATTAAATTGTTGCAAGTTGACTTAGGATTCCGCAGAACATTCACGCATGGGTTCATAATAGGTGAGGTTAAACGTCCAATTTTAGGAGCCGATTTTCTGACAAAATATGGAATTTTACGGTTGATCTAAAGTACAAACGACCTCTCGACACAAATACGTCTCATACAGTTTCAGACAAATTCCTAAGCTAACTCAAGAGCCAACATATGATATTCCGGTACAGCACAATATTGTTCATTACATCATTACCGAAGGACATCTTCCATTTCTTCGCCCGAGGAGACTCAGTTCTGAAAAACACAAAATAACAAAAGATCTTTTCAACCACATGTCCAGCTTGGGACTTTATCGTCCTTCATCTTCGTCAGCCGCATCTCGCATCAATAAAAACTTACCACCACATACCAGTTGCCACTGAAGATATACACAAAACTGCAGTCACTATGTAACGGATCGCCATGTGGTGGCCCACATGGTAACCGTGTACAATACTTAAAACTACAGCTGAATGGGAGAGCCCTCGCATAGCACGTGTCTGGCTATAAACTCACGGCGATGGGGTGGGATGTAATTAATGAGGGATACCATCCAGCTTCTATTAAGCTATGCTTGTTTTATGTTAGGTACTCAAGTGGTTCCATCCCTTATTCACCCGCACCAAATAATTTTATTACATAAACATCAAAAGTAAATTAATTAGAATAAAAAAAAATAACTAAAATATTTCTTACCATTCCGTTTACACAAGTTTGGGTCGTCTATGTTCTCCTTTAAATGGTATGATAGTTGTTCCGCACACGCTCCAATCAATTATTTCAGCAAGCATAATTCTTCTTGAGTAAAATTCAATTTATTTTACAATTTTTTTATCCATATGATTTGAAACATGTGAATATTCGTACTTGAATATTTGCAATAAACCAAAAGTATGAATGGGATTGGTTTTTTTTTTCTTCGGTTTTATTTTTATTTTTATTTTAAATAAATTTAATTTAAGTTATTTAATTATTCTTATTATTTTTATTTATTCGTGTACACTTATTTATATAAATTTATATCAGTATAATTATTAATACAGTTTTATTTTTCTTTTCTTATATATTTATTACATTTTAGTAACTTATCCACAAAATAACTTTAATCACATTTCTTTCAAACACATTTTTAGTTTGTTTATTTATTAATTAATTAATGAAAATAAATTTTATTTATATATTTAATGTTTATAAAAAAAATTTTCTTTATAAATAGTTCACTTAGATGTAATATACATGTATAGTTCAATACTAATTAATAAGTTTTATTTTAATTTTTTTTTTAATTTTATAAAAAACATTATACAGTGTTTATTTCTTTTTCAATTTCCAATTATAAAAAAAATATTTTTTTTTTTTTTTGTTTTTGTGAATATGATCAATTTATTAATTAGATGTTGACCATTCGAATTACCAATATTTTGTGTTCCAATTTTTAAATATTTTTTTTTTTTTATGTTTTAAATCAACAAGAAAAAAAATTTACCGTACCGAACAGCTGACCATATCCAGTTTATGCATATACATACAACATTATAAGCATCAACATTATAATTATCAACTGCAACAAAAATATACCACCAACGCAACACGCTATTATGCAACACGATTCAATTTTCTTTTTACTTCTTCTTTTACCCTCTTTGGGACGGTTCTAAAGCAACCGTTACAACACGCGGGGCCGACTCACACCACTGAGATGTCTCACAAGCCGGCAATATAAGGAAAATAGCATCTACTACAATCAAGTAAAGGAAAAATGTAACAAGATAAATCATCACTTACTCATTTATAATTTGTAATTCAAGGAGCGTTGTAAATATCTTTAATATGGTATATGCCCAACACCTTCCCATTCATATCAGTACATTCATATGCAACTTTTCCTATAGGTCGAGACAAAAAAGCAGGAACGGCCAAAGGAGCCAACTTCGAATTAAAATTACGAGCAGCTTCACTCTGTACAAAATTTTTAATGTACACTTGTTGACCTATTGTAAATAGACGGACTCGAGAACGTAAATTGTACTGTTTAGTGTTGGAAGTATAGGCTTGTTGTAAATGTTTGAGCACTGTTTCTCGAGCTAAATTTAATCTATCGGGTTTGGAAATTATTGCTATATCATTATCCGCAGACTTCATTAATAGTTTACGTAATTTATAATCAGTACCGTGGTTAATGCCATGATCACCGAATACCAAATAATGGGGAGAATATCCCGCCGAAGAATGATGGACATTTCGCAACGCAGAAGCGATTTCTTGCAGGTGAACGTCCCATTCACGTTGGTCGGTCTTAAGGTAGGAGCGAATTGAAGACAAAATACATCTATTTACTCTTTCGGACGCATTAGGTTGAGGCGTATACTTGGGAGTGGTTAGATGTTTAACTCCGTATTTGAAAAGTAAATTTTTAAATTGCCGCGACACAAATTGTCTTCCATTATCCGTCAATACTGTCTCCGGAACAGAGAAAAGATTGAAGACTTGTCCTTCAAGAAATTCTACGAGGTTAGCGGCATTAGCAGTTCGTAGTGCTTTAAGTACTACGAAGCGCGAGTATTTATCTAATATAATTAGAATAAAAGCATTACCTCGTTTTGTGCGCGGATACGGACCTAAAAAATCTATATACAACCACTGAAATGGTCGAGTGACTTCGGAGAGCTTGCCCATTGGAGGACGAGTACGGTAGTTTATAGGCTTACACGTTTTACATATACTACAGGCCGAGATATATGCTTTGACGTCTTTAGCCATGCCGGTCCAATAAAAGTATCTTTGTATACGCTCTAAAGTCTTGGCGATTCCGAAGTGGGCCGACACTGGAGGAGAATGAGCCTGTTCAATTAAAGAATAAGTAAGAGGTTGTGGAATAACTAACTTCCACTCAGGTAAATCTGTGTCAACTACACGCGGGCCATATGATGGACAAATTAAAATCTTGTGATCCTCGATACGCAAATTGGAGTTGGCATTATTTATAGATTTAACCGAACTCAACAATGAAACATATTCCGGATCATTCGAAAATACTGGAGAGTTTAGGTCAACATGCAAGGGAAATTCCAAAGCAGGTGACACAGATTGATGAAGCTCATTCACATTCATTCGCGATAATGCATCCGGCACCACGTTTTGCGATCCTTTTTTGTGTTGAATAGTGAAGTCATACCCTTGCAAATTCAAGCTCCAGCGTGCCAAACGACCAGAAAGGTCCTTTTGAGACATAAGCCACTGGAGACTTGAATGATCGGTTATTATGACGAAGTGGAATCCCTCAATATAGGCACGAAACTTTTTAACACTCAAGATTACTGCATAACATTCCAACTCTGTAACCGAGTAGTTTCGTTGAGCTTTGTTGAGTTTTTTAGACATGTATGCTACAGGGAATTCCTCTTCGTCCGGACCTCGTTGAAACAGTACGCTACCAACTCCAGTAGAGCTGGCATCGCACTGTAAGTAAAACGTTTTCGTAAAGTCTGGATTTCGCAAGACGGGAGCAGAAATTAGCGCTTGTTTAAGAAGGTTAAATGCGTTTTGCGCCTCGTTGTTCCATTCACATTTTTTCCCTTTCTTTAACAGATCGGTGATGGGGGAGGAAATGGACGCGTAATTGTCAATGAACCGACGATACCACCCAGTGATACCCAAAAATCTGCGAATTTGTTTAACCGTGCGAGGAACAGGATAATCTTGGATGGCGGAGACTTTATCTGGATCTACTGTCAAGCAACCGTCACCAACAACATATCCTAAGTACTTAATCTGTTTTAGCAGAAATTTACTTTTGGAAATGTTGATGGTGAGGTTGGCTTTGACAAGTAGACGCGAGACTTCACGCAACAATTCAAAATGTTCCTTTAACGTGGCAGAGGTAATGAGCAAGTCATCTAAATAGACAAACACGCGATCCTGCAGATAGAAGGGTATCACTTTGTGCATCAAACGGCACATCCTTTGTGGAGCGTTACAGAGCCCAAAGGGCATTACACAAAACTGATAAAGTGGCCGCCCCTGTACAGTAAAAGCGGTATATTGCCGAGAGTTTTTTTCTAAAGGAATTTGCCAAAAGGCATCTTTTAGATCTAAACTAGAAATAAACCTAGTCTGATCTAATCTACTCAATAACCCATCTATTAACGGCAGTGGATACGCGTCTTTTACGGTGACTGCGTTTAGTTTCCGTGCATCCAAACACAGTCGTACTTTCCCATTTTCTTTAACATTTAAAGTGACCGGCGAACACCAGCTGCTGTTGCTTTCCTCTATGACTCCAAGGGCTAACATCCGATCAATCTCAGTATTAATTATTGCTTGTTTCACCGGAGATATGGCATAATATCGTTGTTTAACGGGGGTGGAAGAACCAACGTCAATATTATGTTCTGTGTAAGAAGTTTTACCTAGACCTAATTTGTCGAAAGAAGGGAACGAAGAAATAATGTTCGTCAACTCTATTTGTTCGCTGTTGGAAAGTTCGTGCTGATTACACTCCCTACTGGGAAAATTTGTGTCTGCAAGTTCGGCCACCATCACTGGAGCCAACCCGAATTCTCTCCAAAAGTCCATGCCAAGATACAAGGGTTGTTGTAGATCGGGAGCTACATAAAGGCATATTGTTCGTGTCCGATTAGCATACGTGATGGGAATGTTGATGTAACCCAAAATATTAATTTTTTGCCCATTAGCAGTTCGCAAATGAGTAGGCAGATGATGGAATTTAGAACACAAGGAATTTAATACCGTTTGGCAACCCATGCCCAATACACTAATATTAGCTCCGCTGTCTAGCAATCCGCGCATATTGTGGTTTCCTATACGTACGTCGGCATAAGGTCTACCGTCTAGGTCATCGGTTAACACAGTTTCGATACATTTAGTTTTGATTCGTTGTCTATTACGCAAATATGAAGCAGTTCTGGATATAGAGGAAAACTTGAAAGAAGAAGAAGGAGGATAAAAAGAGGGACTTAACAATTTGGACTTTACTGAGATGGAATTAAAGGATTCGAGTGAGATACTCTGGGAGGATGAACTTGCTGGAAATGAAGTCGCCCAGCCGAACGCATTTCCACTGGCCGGTTTTCCGTCTTAGACGGAGTGCATTTACCGCACCGCGGCTTAATGACATTGGGGTGGCCACATCCGTAACAAAATAAATGCAAGGGAGACGACGGACAGTCTTGATAAGCATGACCAATATCCCTACAATTCCAACAAATTATCATTGACTGAGAATATGGTAACGAATTTTTCCCAGAATCCGAGATAAGCTTACCGGAGGAGGGGTCATTAACACCGGTTTGTACAGAACGGTGAACCTTTTTGGTAAAGGCTTCAATGTTATGATTCAAATATGATGGTGTTTCCGCTAACGAGCTTACAGCAACCATTTCGTGAATTGATTTTCGCGTTGTCTGAAGAAAATGTTCGGGACAATAACCATTCCGAGACCAAATTTGTTCCCAATTAACACAGACACCAACAAGCTGCTCTATATTGTTGATTTTTTTATCCGACATCTGGAGCTGAAATTGAAGTCCAATTCGCATATTCTTCTTTGCATACCGAAGTAATTCGTCGTCAGAGATGGGAGTGGGGGACTTCATAGCGATTTGGAGCAACGCGCTGTAAAAATCATAAAATGATTCTTTGGGGAGTCTCTGTTTACGATTATCCAATTCCTGTAGGATATCATCTTCAGTTAAATACCTTTTAAAACGACGAATAAGCTCAGCTCGTAACTGTGCCCATGAAACTAACCCGTGTCGTTCTAAAAATAGCCAGTACCAATCGAGAGCTTCTCCTTTTAATAATGAACCAAGCTCTTCGACCAGACTTATTAAGGATACTTGATAGCGAGCGGCATTACGTTCTACACGGTATAAAAACCGTTCTATATCCAGCCTTTCTGAAGCTGACCCTTCAAAACTAATGTTCCAGCGCGATGGGTTACGAAGTGTTGAACTGGTGCAATTAAAATCCTGATGAGTTGAAATAGGTATTTGAGACCAACGATCACCATTGGGTACCGCAGAGGCGGGATTAAAAGGAATTTCTTTGTGAATATGACCAAAACTCCCATTAAGAACAGGATTACCAGGAATATTGGTGGCTGATGATGCTGGAACAACATTCGAAATAGAGGATGGTTGATCGGATATAAATGGCGTGCCTAGAGTGGAGATTCTATCCTGTATCACCGTGGATAAAGATTTAACCTCAGGTTTATAATTAACAGCATCTGTAACCAACCCAATAGATTTAATTGGTTTATCAGGATCCTTGAAAAGCGTAGTTAAAGATGGAAAGATATGTTTAGAAGAAGAAGGACGAATGTTCTTTTCAGAAGATATATTAGGTATTGCGATATTAATACTTGATTTAGATGAAGGTTTATTAACTTCAGATCCATCTGACGAGTCAAATTCTGAATCGTTACTATCTACATCTTCAATATTCATGTCTCCTAACGTACGATTTAATTCGTCGGCGTTAGCGTTTTTAAAATCACCGTTGTTCCATTGGTCGAGAGACGTTTTCAACCGTTTTATAATTTGAACTAAATTTGGTATTAAATCTTTGACAACACGGGAATGCGACATGCGATTGAGACGCCCTTCCACATGCAAAATTCTTGATCGCAATTGAGTATAGGTTTTCGGATTAGGATCATTAGGCAATTCCTGAATAATAATTTTCAAGGTACTCAACTTCAACGTACACTTATCTAATTCCCGTTTAGGGTTTTTGCGCGCGGCCGAATGAGCTCGTGTAGGAATTAACACCGAGGTATTCACCTCTGCTGCTAACTGATCCTTTAATAAATTATAAGATTCCAAAGCGGTCCCTTGAAAACCTCGCACCTCGCATTCTACCAGAAATTCATCATTGGTTAAAGCGTTCAGGTCCATTGTTACAATGTATAAAAATTAGGTATATGTATATGTATGTATGTATATGTTTGTAATAGTTGAATTATGGAAACTACTGTATTGTATTAATTTATTACGTTTTTGTTTCGTGTTATAATTACTAAATTATGAATCATTCGGAATTCCAGCACATAATATATGTACTATTATATGGAAATTATAAAAAAAATTCAAAATTTACTATCCCGAACAAATATATAAATGACAATTAAAGTTATTTCAATATTATTTAAAAATATGTAAAAATACCAATGACCAAAATAAGGTATAATAAAAAAAAATATTAATTGCACAAATTCAAAACTTACATATAAAATATAATTGAAATATAAAAACAAATTATCCAAAAAGAAAATGTGAAGAAAAAAAAAAAAAAAAAAAAATCTTAATGAAAGTTTAAGATAAATGAACTTGTCTTAAATAATTTGACAAAAAAAAACTTAGAAAAACAATAATTAAACTTATAAAATAAATTTGGTTGAAATAATGTCAACGCTCTTAAGTCAAATACTTAAATTATTATAAATTTTAAATAATGTGAGGAGTGCGGGTGGATAATAGATGGAAACGCTTTAAAGTACCAACAAAAAAAAATAAAAATAAAAAAAATTAAGAAGTTAAACTGAAAAATATAGTGGCATAGAGGTGAAATATGATTATGAAATACAATTACATGTTTACATATTATACCCTCAAAATATTCGAGAAAGAAATCGGTATTACATATAACTGTACTTCATCATTTCATTTTCATATCCGATTCTATCTAACACAGCATTCTAAAAATAAAAAAAACCTGAAGGGCGAAAAGCCATGCGCTCAGATATGAATAGTGTTAACTTTCATCTTTCAAACGTCATTAACGGAAAAAAAAATTTCACCTACCCATGTCGCACCATAACACGTGTTACCTAACATAATTAGTCACATCCATCGTAAAATGAAGATTATTACGCGAAACACATGTTATGGAGTGATCATATTTAACTGGAGAAAAAGATGTATAACAGCAATTTTATTACAGCAAAACAAACACCCGGAATCGAAATCTCCAAAGGAGAGATAGGACGCGACCGCTGCACAAAATCACCATTAAAATATCTGTATGAACAGAAAATATACACACATGATTACAAACATACACTCAAATCAAAAACACTAACGTGGAATGAGGACGCGATCATGTGTGCGTATAAACCGACAATGAAATTTCTAGTCATCAGTAATCAAAAAAAATTAAGAAAAATTAAATGAAGTTACGTTAAGAAAAATTAAAAAAAATACAATAAGAAATCATAATACTGTGACTGAATAAGATTATTATAGTGGAAGACTATAATAATCGCTATGTGTAACTAACTGTATAACCGATGACTTGGGCGCCAATTGTAACGGATCGCCATGTGGTGGCCCACATGGTAACCGTGTACAATACTTAAAACTACAGCTGAATGGGAGAGCCCTCGCATAGCACGTGTCTGGCTATAAACTCACGGCGATGGGGTGGGATGTAATTAATGAGGGATACCATCCAGCTTCTATTAAGCTATGCTTGTTTTATGTTAGGTACTCAAGTGGTTCCATCCCTTATTCACCCGCACCAAATAATTTTATTACATAAACATCAAAAGTAAATTAATTAGAATAAAAAAAAATAACTAAAATATTTCTTACCATTCCGTTTACACAAGTTTGGGTCGTCTATGTTCTCCTTTAAATGGTATGATAGTTGTTCCGCACACGCTCCAATCAATTATTTCAGCAAGCATAATTCTTCTTGAGTAAAATTCAATTTATTTTACAATTTTTTTATCCATATGATTTGAAACATGTGAATATTCGTACTTGAATATTTGCAATAAACCAAAAGTATGAATGGGATTGGTTTTTTTTTTCTTCGGTTTTATTTTTATTTTTATTTTAAATAAATTTAATTTAAGTTATTTAATTATTCTTATTATTTTTATTTATTCGTGTACACTTATTTATATAAATTTATATCAGTATAATTATTAATACAGTTTTATTTTTCTTTTCTTATATATTTATTACATTTTAGTAACTTATCCACAAAATAACTTTAATCACATTTCTTTCAAACACATTTTTAGTTTGTTTATTTATTAATTAATTAATGAAAATAAATTTTATTTATATATTTAATGTTTATAAAAAAAATTTTCTTTATAAATAGTTCACTTAGATGTAATATACATGTATAGTTCAATACTAATTAATAAGTTTTATTTTAATTTTTTTTTTAATTTTATAAAAAACATTATACAGTGTTTATTTCTTTTTCAATTTCCAATTATAAAAAAAATATTTTTTTTTTTTTTTGTTTTTGTGAATATGATCAATTTATTAATTAGATGTTGACCATTCGAATTACCAATATTTTGTGTTCCAATTTTTAAATATTTTTTTTTTTTTATGTTTTAAATCAACAAGAAAAAAAATTTACCGTACCGAACAGCTGACCATATCCAGTTTATGCATATACATACAACATTATAAGCATCAACATTATAATTATCAACTGCAACAAAAATATACCACCAACGCAACACGCTATTATGCAACACGATTCAATTTTCTTTTTACTTCTTCTTTTACCCTCTTTGGGACGGTTCTAAAGCAACCGTTACAACTATTCCATTCGGACTTTTTGAGTTTACGCGAATGCCTTACGGTTTGAGGAATGCGGCCCAGACCTTCCAACGTTTTATGAACGAAGTTACTAACAAACTAGATTTCGTCTTTGTGTATGTCGACGATATAACGGTGGCAAGTCGAAATGAAAAGGACCATTACGAACATCTTGGCATTCTATTCCAAAGACTTAGTGAATATGATGTGAGAATAAAACCATCGAAGTGTGAATTTGGTGTACCAGGATTGAAATTTCTCAGTCATGAAATTACAGTACTAGGCCATCCTAGGATAGAATTGCAGCAATACGCGATTTCCCTATACACCAACGTCCATTAAACAAATACAAAGATTCATCGGTATGGTGAACTACTACCATCGGTTTATTGGACAACTAGCCGAGAAAATTGCTCCAATCAACGAGCACCTTGCCAAACTACGAAAAAATAAAAAAACTCCATTTGATTGGCCTACAGAGTGTTCATCCTCATTTGATCAGATCAAAATAGCACTAGTCAATGCAACTCTCTTCGTTCATCCATTAGAAAATGCAAAGTTAGCCATCACTACAGATTGTTCAGGTATTGCGATGGGTGCTGTCTTGGAACAATTCAATGGACGACGTTGGTATCCATTGTCATCTTTTTCTCGTAAGCTCGCACCAGCCGTTAACAATTTACATGGATCACAATCCGTTAACATATACTAAAATCATACATTCTAACGATAATTGATAGGTTCACACGATGGCCCGAGGCTATTCCACTTCCGGACATGAAAACATCCACGGTAGTGCGTGATTTTATTGACCAGTACGTCTCTAGATATGGTGTTCCACAAGAGATAACGACCGACCAAGGCGGTCAATTTGAGAGTCATTTATTTTCAGAACTTAGTAAATTACTGGGATCTCACATAATACGGACAACTAGTTATCTCCCAATTTCAAATGTTATGGTAGAGAGATTACACCGTACTTTGAAATCAGCACTATATGCCTCTCAAAATACATTGAACTGGAGTGAACAGTTCCCACTGATTCTTCTTGGTCTTCGTACAGCGATCAAGTCTGGTCTTGAATGCACTGCAGCAGAACTTGTGTAAGGTTCCTGGAGAAGTCCTTTGGCATTCGCAAACTACGGCATCGGCAGCCCATTTTCACTGGTCGAACAACTGAAAACATCGATGCGTAGTCATCGATCGTGTGCGATCACCAATTATGAAGACACCTTGAAGCGAAACCAGTGCACTTTTCACTACTACCTTTGTTAACAATCCATTCGAACATAAGGGTGATATATGTGTGGCTGTCTTTGGATTCTGCGCACAATGAATTTCCACCAAAGGAAAAACACTTAGTAAAATTTTCCCAGAAGAGGCAGTGGCTGACTAATAACTGTGTGTTACGTGTAGGAAATCACTATGTACTCGAACAAAGTGCCCACTTCGTCACGTTCGAATGGATTTGTATAATATCCATCTAAGCAACATGGGTTGCCCGTATAAGATCCGATCAA
This sequence comes from Tipula confusa, assembly GCA_963556175.1. Taxonomy (NCBI): domain Eukaryota; kingdom Metazoa; phylum Arthropoda; class Insecta; order Diptera; family Tipulidae; genus Tipula; species Tipula confusa. The sequence goes on from CAUVYK010000297.1 coordinate 59,455, forward strand.
TGCACGTCTAGTATCACCGCGGTTACCATACCCGTCGGTTGCGTTACGACGGCAGCTACGGCATCATCGGCCAAGTTCTTAATGTACCCATCGATGTCACCACAATGGTGGAACAGCTTCCTCGTCAATTGAACACGATACACTAAGTACACATCCACGAATCTCAGCGACGTAGTAAATAAATCAGAGGTAAAAGCTTGGTTACTATTTTTACAGTAAAGTGGGATTCGTTTAATGCTAATATAATAACCAGATGTGTGGCAGCCTACGCCGCCGCTGACGATCCGATCGAGTATCTACAGTACAACAGCGGTGCACCGGATTTGGAAATTCTACTAGCAAGGCCATACACTAGGCTGTGGAATGAAGAAAATTGTCTAGACATTGCTCCGGGCCAGCATTCAACACCGCTGAATGCATTATTTACGACGTGTATGTCGAAAAAATATCTGACTCTGCGATATACGATACCAGCAAGCAGTTCAACATGGATGTGCGAGGTACCCCGTTCATAATCGCAACAAGTGAGATACGAAGAAGCGATCGCCACGGTGTCTCACCTAAATACAATTTGTGTATGGAAAATGAGTATTTCATGGAAAAACTATGCAGCTGCGTGTCTTCGAAGGAATATACGCAAAATGCTGGAAAGTCGTACGTTCCTCGATGTGTGTGAACCAAAAGAACCTTGCATTTTTTCAATCATTACCAGATTTTATGCATTATTGGATGAATCGCAAAAGGGATCTTTTAGCAATGATACCTGGTTAAGCCGTCGATGTTCCTAACACTGAGTGCCAACGAAATTAACAGGCCGAATCTTCTCAAGATATTGCACTAGTTGAGTGATGCATTTACCGATATAAGCGTAACCGATCCATTAGTAAATTTCTCGATCTATGCGAAGTCATTTAGTCAACAAAGATATCGTTACGTGTTGTATTTAGTTCACTGCAAGCCAAGGGTAAGATTAAGCCATTTGGAAAGTATCTTGTTGTGAACTTCTTTCAACGAATTGAATTTCAACATCGTGGCAGTCCGCATGCTCACATTCTTTTGTTGGCGTGGTGCCAACATACCGCTCAGTCCGACAATCAAATGCAGACAAATACAGTTTCCCATCGAACTGGCGTGTGCGATCACGATACACAAATCTCAAGGAAAAAATGTCGATCAAGTCATGTATCGATATAACAAATGGCAGCAAAACCAACTAGTTTATGTAGATTTGGTAGGCGTCTCTTACATACGAGATAAGCCAACATTAGTCGCACAAGTAAAAAAGTTGTGTGATTATGTTTCAGATCAGGGTTGTTTTATACTTATCACGGTCATTAATGCACAAAACTTGATCGTGCAGTTAGAAGACCATCTCAAACGATTTCAGCATCAACCGATCGGATTACTTGGCAATTCACGAAACGTGGATGGAAGATTTCAACCCAGTGCTGGTCCTGACTTTCATGTGAGATCATAATTCATATCGTAACACGGCTAAGCGCAGAAATATTGCAACTTCATCATCAGCGGCGATATCAGCATCACCAAGTCGAATAGCCGATGGAGTCACCATAAATTGCAACATCAATATAGCTGCACTGATTGTAACAAATCTGATTGGAACTATTGGAGTTAAGATTAACATTTCCGAGATAAATTTGCAGATCAAAGACCCAAAGGTTGGTGTTGTCTGTCTAGTAAACGTTACAGTCAATGGCATCTTTAAATTCATACTCAGGTGTGTCTACATCCTTCCGGGCACAGCGTTAGTAGAAATTAAGCTTTGCATTATAAGTCAAGATTAGTTAAGATTATACCAGGATACGAGCCAGATCTCACTACATCAATTATCATGGTTACGGCGTTGTGGTCACCGATAAAGATCGAACTCAAGACCTCGGTGTTTCAAGCCAAAACCATAACGTACACTAACCGACCGATGAGAAACACCGGCTAATTGTACAAACACCGTGTAATGAAACAGAGCCGTTAAAAACATATAATGTTTCCATTTTTCGAATAATGGTAAAAGTTTCTTTACTACGTTATGGTAATGTACTGCATTTTATGTTAAACCAGGATGCGTGCCTATATCTTCACTTGGAAATGAAGTCCACAGACAAAATTATGTTTGTTTTGCAAATTCGACAAGCCAATAGAATTTGCTCAAATAGATTTTCTATTCTAGATTAGATAATAACACAATATATAAAACCCACGACTATTCTCTGGAATATCAAAACCAAATTGATAGATTGATTGATTAAATTTTTCAAATTTGTATTAGATTTCATTAAAAACACACAGAACCTTACAGTGCAAAGACAAAATGAATAAGGCGTCTATTCAATTTAATTTTTACTATTCTTCAAAGCACAAATGCAGTTTTTTATGATTGAAATATTACAAAGATTTTTGTACTTATAAACTTTTTCAAGAACATCACTAATTCAAAGAACAATACTATTTCCATAAATAAAATAAAAAATAATTATTGTAATGTCGTAGGAACAAAAAAGGAACTGAACACAAAGTTCATAACTATACAACTCAAATTAATTATTTTTATGGGGATAAAGAAGTTTTTATTCGTTTTTCTTATATCAAACAGCACTTCACTGAATTGAATAGCTACGAATGCTGAAATTAGAAAAGTTTAAAAGAATTTATAAAGTAAAAAGTTGGTTTATGGCTTATTCGCACGATTGCTTTTCATGTAATTTTTTTATTATGTGTTAAGATTTTTAAATTTTTTTTAGTGACGATAAAATAAAAACAGCAGATGTTTAAATTTATTTATATTGTGGCACTTTTATTATGATACAGTTCTTTGTTAGGGAACACCAACTATGTGATAAAAACTCAAAAGGAGTGTCTTTTTGAATTAATTGCAAATGTTGAGGACATCCTGCAACGGATGCCCGGTTTAGAAAGAAATTTTTTTCCCAACAATTTCGTCCAAAGGACGTTTATTTCACTTTGCACACAGAAAAATGTAAGCGATTAAAGATACTCGCTTTATAATAAAACCAAACGATAATCGTTTTTCGCTTTAATTTTATAATCATGAAAAACAAAATTTTATAACTAAACGATTATACTAAATGTGTAACGATATTCGACTTTTTCTTAATTTTAAAGCGATTATCGCTTTAACAAAAGATTGAATATACCATAGTATAAATACATATAGTACTACCATCATAAGAAAGAAACTGTTTACCCATTGATGTACCAGATATCGTGTCGATAGAATATCGTCAAAATTTGAAATAAATATATGACATTTAGGCGATTATACATTAAAAAATATTTTAATTATTTTTAAACAATACCAGTAGCGACATCTATCACGCCAATGGATTTACATACCATGGTAGTACTATGTGTCTCGACTAACGATCAAAACAGACATGTGTTTTGATTGCTGCCAAAAAAAAATAAATAATTAAAATAGTTATAATGTAATTTAAAAAGTACAGAGTGTTTAAAAGTGTAGAATAATAGTTTATAGTTTAGTTTATATTGAATTTAAAGTGCAGTGATGGAAATATAAAGTGTAAAATTTCGTGAAAGTGAAATGGTTAATTAAAAAATGAAAAAAATAAAATAAAAAGTTGTCAAAAACTCAATGTGGTAGCAAGGATGCAAACCATAATTTCTTTTTACTTTTTGGATAATAACAGAGGAAAAATGTGTATTTATTTAATCACTTATATTAATTATTTATATTTATATTAAAATAATTAATATAAGTGATTTAAGTCATATTTATAAGTCAAATTTATATATGGTTATATATGTATAGTGTTGGCGAATTGATGTGGTTTGGTTTTGTTTCCGATATGATATCGGTATTGAAAATTCGATATTTCAGTATTGAGAAGGCTTTTTTTCTATATACATGTTATAATATAATGATCAATTTTTTTGTGTGACAGTTTCGCATTTGTACTAAGTGTATTGCTTTGGAAAAAATTTAGTGAGTTTAGAAAACTTAAATTTACCAAAAAAAAAAAACTCCTCCAAATTTAGTTTTATATGAATCGACTTTATGTTGCAATATCATTATCCAAAAATTCAATTTAATTTACGTAAATAGAATTTTTGTTTCAATTTACCTAAATTTGTTTTCAATGTCTTTCTATGCGATTGTTGTTGTAAATTGAAAAAAGCAATATATTTACTGTTGAACATTTAGTTTAGAATGGAAACTGGAATGATGATGATTTTTTTTTGTAATAAGGCTGCATTTATGGGGTTTAAGTTTTTATAAATTGTGTTGTTAGTTTTATTAGATTTCAGAAATCGAAGAACATTTTTTACTGTATTCTTTATTATATTCAAGTATTTGGGTAGCGGTTGGGTGTGGGCTGGAATTGTGCTCTATAATGCAATGCAATAGTTGGAGTGTCGGTGACCGGGTTGTTTTATCCGTTTACATGCATGGTGTATGTGGGAGGGCGGACATGTGCATGGATATTCTGGTATGTCTAAGTCTAAGGTGCCAGTGCAGGCATATACATACGTGTGATTGTATTCGAGGGGTAAATTTCCCTTCGTAGCACGTTATTTTATGTGGAGGCGCTGTGAGAACTGGCCCGGCGTGTACCAGGACCTTGGTTTTTCAGTACAATTCAATCCAATTTTAGAAGATAGTGTATATAAATTGGATTTTCGGCGATTTAGATTTTAGATTTTCGAAAGAAAAAATATTTCATATTTTTATAAATATATATTTTTATAAATAAATCAATTAATTGTAAATTTCAGGCATAAACTAATAGTCCAATTAATTACAGCCTGCGGTTTGCAGAAATTATATTATTATATTATTATATTATTATATTATTATATTATTATATTATTATATTATTATATTATTATATTATTATATTATTATATTATTATATTATTATATTATTATATTATTATATTATTATATTATTATATTATTATATTATTATATTATTATATTATTATATTATTATATTATTATATTATTATATTATTATATTATTATATTATTATATTATTATATTATTATATTATTATATTATTATATTATTATATTATTATATTATTATATTATTATATTATTATATTATTATATTATTATATTATTATATTATTATATTATTATATTATTATATTATTATATTATTATATTATTATATTATTATATTATTATATTATTATATTATTATATTATTATATTATTATATTATTATATTATTATATTATTATATTATTATATTATTATATTATTATATTATTATATTATTATATTATTATATTATTATATTATTATATTATTATATTATTATATTATTATATTATTATATTATTATATTATTATATTATTATATTATTATATTATTATATTATTATATTATTATATTATTATATTATTATATTATTATATTATTATATTATTATATTATTATATTATTATATTATTATATTATTATATTATTATATTATTATATTATTATATTATTATATTATTATATTATTATATTATTATATTATTATATTATTATATTATTATATTATTATATTATTATATTATTATATTATTATATTATTATATTATTATATTATTATATTATTATATTATTATATTATTATATTATTATATTATTATATTATTATATTATTATATTATTATATTATTATATTATTATATTATTATATTATTATATTATTATATTATTATATTATTATATTATTATATTATTATATTATTATATTATTATATTATTATATTATTATATTATTATATTATTATATTATTATATTATTATATTATTATATTATTATATTATTATATTATTATATTATTATATTATTATATTATTATATTATTATATTATTATATTATTATATTATTATATTATTATATTATTATATTATTATATTATTATATTATTATATTATTATATTATTATATTATTATATTATTATATTATTATATTATTATATTATTATATTATTATATTATTATATTATTATATTATTATATTATTATATTATTATATTATTATATTATTATATTATTATATTATTATATTATTATATTATTATATTATTATATTATTATATTATTATATTATTATATTATTATATTATTATATTATTATATTATTATATTATTATATTATTATATTATTATATTATTATATTATTATATTATTATATTATTATATTATTATATTATTATATTATTATATTATTATATTATTATATTATTATATTATTATATTATTATATTATTATATTATTATATTATTATATTATTATATTATTATATTATTATATTATTATATTATTATATTATTATATTATTATATTATTATATTATTATATTATTATATTATTATATTATTATATTATTATATTATTATATTATTATATTATTATATTATTATATTATTATATTATTATATTATTATATTATTATATTATTATATTATTATATTATTATATTATTATATTATTATATTATTATATTATTATATTATTATATTATTATATTATTATATTATTATATTATTATATTATTATATTATTATATTATTATATTATTATATTATTATATTATTATATTATTATATTATTATATTATTATATTATTATATTATTATATTATTATATTATTATATTATTATATTATTATATTATTATATTATTATATTATTATATTATTATATTATTATATTATTATATTATTATATTATTATATTATTATATTATTATATTATTATATTATTATATTATTATATTATTATATTATTATATTATTATATTATTATATTATTATATTATTATATTATTATATTATTATATTATTATATTATTATATTATTATATTATTATATTATTATATTATTATATTATTATATTATTATATTATTATATTATTATATTATTATATTATTATATTATTATATTATTATATTATTATATTATTATATTATTATATTATTATATTATTATATTATTATATTATTATATTATTATATTATTATATTATTATATTATTATATTATTATATTATTATATTATTATATTATTATATTATTATATTATTATATTATTATATTATTATATTATTATATTATTATATTATTATATTATTATATTATTATATTATTATATTATTATATTATTATATTATTATATTATTATATTATTATATTATTATATTATTATATTATTATATTATTATATTATTATATTATTATATTATTATATTATTATATTATTATATTATTATATTATTATATTATTATATTATTATATTATTATATTATTATATTATTATATTATTATATTATTATATTATTATATTATTATATTATTATATTATTATATTATTATATTATTATATTATTATATTATTATATTATTATATTATTATATTATTATATTATTATATTATTATATTATTATATTATTATATTATTATATTATTATATTATTATATTATTATATTATTATATTATTATATTATTATATTATTATATTATTATATTATTATATTATTATATTATTATATTATTATATTATTATATTATTATATTATTATATTATTATATTATTATATTATTATATTATTATATTATTATATTATTATATTATTATATTATTATATTATTATATTATTATATTATTATATTATTATATTATTATATTATTATATTATTATATTATTATATTATTATATTATTATATTATTATATTATTATATTATTATATTATTATATTATTATATTATTATATTATTATATTATTATATTATTATATTATTATATTATTATATTATTATATTATTATATTATTATATTATTATATTATTATATTATTATATTATTATATTATTATATTATTATATTATTATATTATTATATTATTATATTATTATATTATTATATTATTATATTATTATATTATTATATTATTATATTATTATATTATTATATTATTATATTATTATATTATTATATTATTATATTATTATATTATTATATTATTATATTATTATATTATTATATTATTATATTATTATATTATTATATTATTATATTATTATATTATTATATTATTATATTATTATATTATTATATTATTATATTATTATATTATTATATTATTATATTATTATATTATTATATTATTATATTATTATATTATTATATTATTATATTATTATATTATTATATTATTATATTATTATATTATTATATTATTATATTATTATATTATTATATTATTATATTATTATATTATTATATTATTATATTATTATATTATTATATTATTATATTATTATATTATTATATTATTATATTATTATATTATTATATTATTATATTATTATATTATTATATTATTATATTATTATATTATTATATTATTATATTATTATATTATTATATTATTATATTATTATATTATTATATTATTATATTATTATATTATTATATTATTATATTATTATATTATTATATTATTATATTATTATATTATTATATTATTATATTATTATATTATTATATTATTATATTATTATATTATTATATTATTATATTATTATATTATTATATTATTATATTATTATATTATTATATTATTATATTATTATATTATTATATTATTATATTATTATATTATTATATTATTATATTATTATATTATTATATTATTATATTATTATATTATTATATTATTATATTATTATATTATTATATTATTATATTATTATATTATTATATTATTATATTATTATATTATTATATTATTATATTATTATATTATTATATTATTATATTATTATATTATTATATTATTATATTATTATATTATTATATTATTATATTATTATATTATTATATTATTATATTATTATATTATTATATTATTATATTATTATATTATTATATTATTATATTATTATATTATTATATTATTATATTATTATATTATTATATTATTATATTATTATATTATTATATTATTATATTATTATATTATTATATTATTATATTATTATATTATTATATTATTATATTATTATATTATTATATTATTATATTATTATATTATTATATTATTATATTATTATATTATTATATTATTATATTATTATATTATTATATTATTATATTATTATATTATTATATTATTATATTATTATATTATTATATTATTATATTATTATATTATTATATTATTATATTATTATATTATTATATTATTATATTATTATATTATTATATTATTATATTATTATATTATTATATTATTATATTATTATATTATTATATTATTATATTATTATATTATTATATTATTATATTATTATATTATTATATTATTATATTATTATATTATTATATTATTATATTATTATATTATTATATTATTATATTATTATATTATTATATTATTATATTATTATATTATTATATTATTATATTATTATATTATTATATTATTATATTATTATATTATTATATTATTATATTATTATATTATTATATTATTATATTATTATATTATTATATTATTATATTATTATATTATTATATTATTATATTATTATATTATTATATTATTATATTATTATATTATTATATTATTATATTATTATATTATTATATTATTATATTATTATATTATTATATTATTATATTATTATATTATTATATTATTATATTATTATATTATTATATTATTATATTATTATATTATTATATTATTATATTATTATATTATTATATTATTATATTATTATATTATTATATTATTATATTATTATATTATTATATTATTATATTATTATATTATTATATTATTATATTATTATATTATTATATTATTATATTATTATATTATTATATTATTATATTATTATATTATTATATTATTATATTATTATATTATTATATTATTATATTATTATATTATTATATTATTATATTATTATATTATTATATTATTATATTATTATATTATTATATTATTATATTATTATATTATTATATTATTATATTATTATATTATTATATTATTATATTATTATATTATTATATTATTATATTATTATATTATTATATTATTATATTATTATATTATTATATTATTATATTATTATATTATTATATTATTATATTATTATATTATTATATTATTATATTATTATATTATTATATTATTATATTATTATATTATTATATTATTATATTATTATATTATTATATTATTATATTATTATATTATTATATTATTATATTATTATATTATTATATTATTATATTATTATATTATTATATTATTATATTATTATATTATTATATTATTATATTATTATATTATTATATTATTATATTATTATATTATTATATTATTATATTATTATATTATTATATTATTATATTATTATATTATTATATTATTATATTATTATATTATTATATTATTATATTATTATATTATTATATTATTATATTATTATATTATTATATTATTATATTATTATATTATTATATTATTATATTATTATATTATTATATTATTATATTATTATATTATTATATTATTATATTATTATATTATTATATTATTATATTATTATATTATTATATTATTATATTATTATATTATTATATTATTATATTATTATATTATTATATTATTATATTATTATATTATTATATTATTATATTATTATATTATTATATTATTATATTATTATATTATTATATTATTATATTATTATATTATTATATTATTATATTATTATATTATTATATTATTATATTATTATATTATTATATTATTATATTATTATATTATTATATTATTATATTATTATATTATTATATTATTATATTATTATATTATTATATTATTATATTATTATATTATTATATTATTATATTATTATATTATTATATTATTATATTATTATATTATTATATTATTATATTATTATATTATTATATTATTATATTATTATATTATTATATTATTATATTATTATATTATTATATTATTATATTATTATATTATTATATTATTATATTATTATATTATTATATTATTATATTATTATATTATTATATTATTATATTATTATATTATTATATTATTATATTATTATATTATTATATTATTATATTATTATATTATTATATTATTATATTATTATATTATTATATTATTATATTATTATATTATTATATTATTATATTATTATATTATTATATTATTATATTATTATATTATTATATTATTATATTATTATATTATTATATTATTATATTATTATATTATTATATTATTATATTATTATATTATTATATTATTATATTATTATATTATTATATTATTATATTATTATATTATTATATTATTATATTATTATATTATTATATTATTATATTATTATATTATTATATTATTATATTATTATATTATTATATTATTATATTATTATATTATTATATTATTATATTATTATATTATTATATTATTATATTATTATATTATTATATTATTATATTATTATATTATTATATTATTATATTATTATATTATTATATTATTATATTATTATATTATTATATTATTATATTATTATATTATTATATTATTATATTATTATATTATTATATTATTATATTATTATATTATTATATTATTATATTATTATATTATTATATTATTATATTATTATATTATTATATTATTATATTATTATATTATTATATTATTATATTATTATATTATTATATTATTATATTATTATATTATTATATTATTATATTATTATATTATTATATTATTATATTATTATATTATTATATTATTATATTATTATATTATTATATTATTATATTATTATATTATTATATTATTATATTATTATATTATTATATTATTATATTATTATATTATTATATTATTATATTATTATATTATTATATTATTATATTATTATATTATTATATTATTATATTATTATATTATTATATTATTATATTATTATATTATTATATTATTATATTATTATATTATTATATTATTATATTATTATATTATTATATTATTATATTATTATATTATTATATTATTATATTATTATATTATTATATTATTATATTATTATATTATTATATTATTATATTATTATATTATTATATTATTATATTATTATATTATTATATTATTATATTATTATATTATTATATTATTATATTATTATATTATTATATTATTATATTATTATATTATTATATTATTATATTATTATATTATTATATTATTATATTATTATATTATTATATTATTATATTATTATATTATTATATTATTATATTATTATATTATTATATTATTATATTATTATATTATTATATTATTATATTATTATATTATTATATTATTATATTATTATATTATTATATTATTATATTATTATATTATTATATTATTATATTATTATATTATTATATTATTATATTATTATATTATTATATTATTATATTATTATATTATTATATTATTATATTATTATATTATTATATTATTATATTATTATATTATTATATTATTATATTATTATATTATTATATTATTATATTATTATATTATTATATTATTATATTATTATATTATTATATTATTATATTATTATATTATTATATTATTATATTATTATATTATTATATTATTATATTATTATATTATTATATTATTATATTATTATATTATTATATTATTATATTATTATATTATTATATTATTATATTATTATATTATTATATTATTATATTATTATATTATTATATTATTATATTATTATATTATTATATTATTATATTATTATATTATTATATTATTATATTATTATATTATTATATTATTATATTATTATATTATTATATTATTATATTATTATATTATTATATTATTATATTATTATATTATTATATTATTATATTATTATATTATTATATTATTATATTATTATATTATTATATTATTATATTATTATATTATTATATTATTATATTATTATATTATTATATTATTATATTATTATATTATTATATTATTATATTATTATATTATTATATTATTATATTATTATATTATTATATTATTATATTATTATATTATTATATTATTATATTATTATATTATTATATTATTATATTATTATATTATTATATTATTATATTATTATATTATTATATTATTATATTATTATATTATTATATTATTATATTATTATATTATTATATTATTATATTATTATATTATTATATTATTATATTATTATATTATTATATTATTATATTATTATATTATTATATTATTATATTATTATATTATTATATTATTATATTATTATATTATTATATTATTATATTATTATATTATTATATTATTATATTATTATATTATTATATTATTATATTATTATATTATTATATTATTATATTATTATATTATTATATTATTATATTATTATATTATTATATTATTATATTATTATATTATTATATTATTATATTATTATATTATTATATTATTATATTATTATATTATGAATTAATTAATTTGTAATTAGATTCTATTTTCAGGGAACCTTTGCAGAAAACAGATGAATGGTCACACTGTTGTTTCTGACAAGAAATGCCCGAATGCAGAGTAGTTCAGTAAAAATGTGATTGTCTTATGCCAACAGTAGTTCAAATATTGGTTACCAGGAAACTGGACCAATTCTGTCATTCCTGACCTACCTTTCTTTTCCCTACCCCAACAAAAATTTACTAACCTGGCCGCCATGGTGTCTGTAACCGGGTCAATCTTAATAATTCCGGCCTTATCCTTCCAAGTTTATGTAAAACGGGTGTACGCTGGGCCCGACCATATATCCGGGAGATCCTACGCCAACGGCCATAGTTGCTATTATTTTGTTTCTATTGCTTTCGTGTATTTTTGTTATATTTACACCACACATCTCACGACGAAAAAAATATCTATATCTATTGTACTTTTAATAATTTTTTTTTAAATTTCAATAAATATATCATAAATGTTTGTGTTTGAATTGAATCAAAGCACATGTCAGTGCATTGCAAAGCCCTCTTAATTACCTGCCGTATTCGTCAAGTTTTACAACATATGAAAAATCAATTAAGCCAAAATCCTTTTTTTACTGTAATTTTTAATAGAGAAAGTGTTAAAGGAAATTTTTGTTCTGTCTGTGCTACAAATTGTTCTACTACAATTTTTTTTAAAATTAGAAATTAGAAGATATTTAAAAAAAAATCGGAAATTCATTGCTTAAGCTAAGTCGTAAAAATACAAAAAAGCTAAATGTTTTACAACAAAAGATAATTTGCGACGTTATTATTGATGACGTTTCTAATATAAACAAGAAAATGACACATCCTGAAATGAAATATTTTTTCGAAGAAATTCATCGACTTTTTGATAGAAAGGTAGCAGTAAGTTAAATGATTTTTAGCAGCTTAGTAAGTTAATTGATTTTTAGCTTTCTGGATTTAGAAAATGTGTTATCTTTTGATTTGCAATGTACATTTTCCACGAGATTTTTAATTTTTGTTGTTTATACTGTATATTTTTTAAAAGCAATCTTATGTATTTCTTAGGAGGCATATTATCAGAAAAAATCGATTGGAAATCCAAAAGAAAAGCTCTTTAATAAGCAAAGAAAGTTGCATCTTAACAAAAAAAAACTAAATGTCCGCAAAATGAAACTATATCAGTAACAGTGGACCTACCCGGATATAAACCGTCCTGAGATGGAGAATTAAACGTCTTCACGTGAAAATATAAAAATTTTCGAACCAACACTTCGAAAAGTTTTGGAATTGCACAAATAATTGCTATTCCGCGATAGTTAATGATATCACATCTTTTATCAGATTTAAAAATGGGACGAATGAAATAAATTTTCTAAAGATCAGAGAAAATTCCAGACCGGATGCTTTCATTAAAAATTAAGGTCAAAGAAGGAGCGAAGCTTGCAGCACAATGCTAGATTAGGATAGGTGGAAACCCATCATGGCCAGCTAAATCCGATTTATTTGCAATGTAGCGATGTCTTTTGATCAGTAGCCAATGCCTTTTCAGTAGAAGAAGACATGAAAACTTTATCAACAATAAACCAAGTAACATCGAGAATGTTGAAGTCTCCGATAACCCACACCTCCTCCCTTAAGGCTAGTATCAAAATCATGTCGATCTTTTCTATGAACCACATGGTCGAACGGAAAAAGTTCTTCAGAGTTACAATTTCTGGTAAGCCATGTCTCAGTGATAATAATCACATCATAATTATTGTCCAGAACATCAAGCAAAAATAATTTAGCTTTACCACGAATACTGGAGGCATTATGGTAGTAAATGGAAGTGACAGCTTTTTGAACAGAACTTTTAGACAGGACTTTCTCAGCTTTGTAAACACCCAACAAATTTAAATTTGTTAAACAAATTTGGATACTGGCTGTATTAAACTGATATTAAAGCTGAGTTTAATATCAGTTTAATACAGCCAGTATCCAAAGTTTTACATTTTAGGCCACTAGATGGAAATTTTGGTTATGGAATGGTTTAATACTAACACCAATTGTCCAAGTTTCAGCATTTAGAGCCTTTTCACAAAGTTGTTCATTTATACCTAATTTAAAAAAAATGTATTCAAGATCTTCCCGAGTTTTAGTTTTAGAGATGAGCACTACAACTTTGGATTGAATCTGAATAAATAAAGCCAAAATTTAGTATCAACTGTTTTAATTTCAAAATTCGGCAAGGATCTGGTACCGGAATTAGTTTTTGTATGTTTAAAATCAAACTTAACTGGATTATTAAATGAACCGTTAGCCCTTTCTATGTATATTTTTTAGAACAAGGAATTAAAGGCTTATTACTGCAGGAAGATATCTCCAGATTTTTTTCAAAATTTGATGGATTGGTTTGATCATTTTGCAAACCACTTTCATCAGCAATTGGTAAAACGAATTGAGCAGATTCGAGCCCTGATGTAGAACCGAGTGCTGGCATACCAACCGACCCAAAATCATTAGAGCCATTTAACTCATGCATAACCGAGGTGGTATATAAACCATGTTTTATTATTAAAAATGTTTGGTTTTGAACACTGCAACAAGGGCAATTCCACGAAAAAAAGTTTTTAATTAATGCCGCTTTTATATTGCCTATTATTTTGACACATTTGATATGCAGTAATTTACCACATTTAGCACTGCATAATATGCCTGGAAATCTATTCTCAGTAATATTGCTTAGGCAAAAACTGCACGTTTTCACAGACATATCAAAACAAAATTTAGTTTACAAGTCCACAATAAAATAAACACAACAAGGCAATAACACAACACAACAACAAAAAAAACACAATAGATAAAACAAAAACATAATAATATGGCGCAAAATCCAAAAAGAAGAACTAGTGGCTAAATACAGTAATTTTTTTTTTTTTTTTTTACTATTGCCAATGGCTTTATTCTTGAATCTTTCTTTATCTGAAACTAACAAGAAGTGTGCAAAACTTAAATCTAAACTATCTAATACTAAGTCTTAACCAATGTTAATACTTATACTGGTAGGCAATTAATTAATTTATTTAGAAAATTGAGTTAGCTCCTTACGGATAAATTATGTTTATAGCTGCATTAGATCTAGTGGGTCTGTTCTGCGAAGCCGTCTATACCTTGGCTGCTTTAGTAGTTCCCTTGCTAATTCATTGGGATGAGTTTCCAATTTTGAATGGTACTTCAAACTGTATGTTTTTATCGTCTGATTTACCGTTTTAATCTCTAGATCCCTGTGGATGTTTTCATTTCGAATATACCAAGCAGAATTTGTAATACTACGTAGTATTTTTGATTGCGTACGTTGTAAAAGGTTTATATTTGATGCGCTGGTAGAGCCCCATAGTTGAATTCCATATGTCCAAATGGGGATTAGGATCGCCTTGTATAATAGAACTTTACTGTCTAGTGACAGTTTTGATCTTCTCCCAATCAACCAGTACATTTTTGAGAATTTTAGTTTTATTTGTTTACACTTTGACTCAATATGCTTTCTCCAAGTCAATCTTCTATCAAGATGAAGACCCAAGTATTTGACGTTTGTTTGTTGAGGAATCGTGACATTGTTTAATTTTACAGGGGGGCATGTTCGTTTATTTAGTGTAAACGTTATGTGTGCCGATTTGCTTTCATTCGTTTTTATGCGCCACTTGTTTTGCCAGTCCTGAATTTTGTATATGTGATCTTGTAGCTCTCTTGATGCTGTTTGTGGATTTTTATGTGAATACATAATAGCAGTGTCATCGGCAAATGTTGATGTAATCACCTGTGCAGCAAGTAAAGAACTGGTCCCAGCACGCTTCCTTGTGGAACCCCTGCACTTATCAGATTTAGTTCGGTAATGGCTTCATTTTGTTTAACTTGGAATTTTCTTTCGAACAAGTAATTTTCAAGGATTGCATGAAATTTTTTAGGAAGCAGAGTATTT